>OZ024921.1:40097505-40282505 GCA_964017225.1 Netelia inedita
GTCGCGGTCCATCGCGCAGTTAAACGTCTCTCGTGCGTAGACCGTCCGCCGCCATCTTGAATTTAGTACGCCATCTATCGTGGTTGCTTCCGAGACGCGAAAGTTTCATTCAAAATGTTTGTACCGGCGAATTTCGATGGATCGTCGTTTACTAGTCAAATTAAAATTAAAATAATAATAATAATAATAAATAATACAAACCTAAATCACGAAAATCGTTTATTTCGACCAAAGTCTCATTCCTTTATAATTTCTCTCTTTCTAGGTATACGAGGATTTGCCGTTTAAGTCCAAGAAGTAATTAACAAAGTGCGAGAGAGTTCGTTCGACGCCCAAGAGCCTCGTCGAAAATAGTTTCGATGAACGAATTGGATTTATCGTGAAAAGTGATCGTAAGCTTTTTTTTTGTATTTTTATGTTTTTTGTGAAATCAATAGAGAAAAAAAAACGATTTTTTTTGCGCGCGCGCGTGTGTGTGTGTGTGTGCGTTCTTTTTTCTATCGTTCTTTTAAACCGTAGAATAAAAATAAAAAATATACATCGCGCGAGTGAAATACGTCGACACGGAGTTTCCGTAATACTTGGATGTTTAACGGTGTAACGAGACGAGTTTCGACGGAAGAATTTTACGCGACGGGACGAGGGGCATATGGCCCTGGACTATGGTACCACCTACAATATGCACCGTCCGAATCAATTAGGTACGTACATGAATGAAAAAAATAAAAAAATAAAAAAAAAAATTTCCAAAAAATCGCAAAAAAATTCGTCCCAAATATTTTTGTTCTAAATCACGTTTCGCTATCCTTTCGATAATATTCTCGTTCACGTAACGAACAAGAGGACAAGATTAAAAAAAAACGATTTCTCGCTAAATCGCACGTATTCCGGGATTATTAATAAATATATAAATAATTCAATTAATCGCTACGTACGATAAAACCGGGCGCAGGTATTTCAAGGCCGCGCGTAGAAAACATCGTACGTTGCGGCGCAGTCTATAAAATAGTTATCAAAAGCGCGAACCAAGTATCGCTATTATTGGAACGTTATCTCGCCTTACTGTGGCGTTTAATAAAACGTGACACAGCGAGGACGAGCGCGCGCGCGCGAGAGAGAGAGAGGGGCAAACAAACAAACAAAACAAAAAAAGGAATGGAATAGCTCGAGTGGTATAATAGTTGCCGATCGCGATATATGACGTCTATATAATAGCAAGTAAATAAGTCTATATTTGCTATTATACTGACATATATATATATATATATATATAAGTATTTATTTTCTATTAATATATGTATATATCTAGCATGTACCACGAGAAACAAAGAGACTCGTGAGAGGAGCGTCGATAGCGCGAATCATATATAACGAAAGGATAATAAAAAATAATAATAATAAACAGGGTGTTCGATGGAAAGAGAGAAGTAAAAAAAAAAGTGCGATTATCGATTCTATTTTCAGATCGTAACGAGTAGCGCGTGTATTATTCGTCGTTGTCGTCGTTCGCCACGACGATGATTGCACAATCGGATAAACACACACACACACACACACACAAACATACACGAGTACGTTCGACGCATGCACGCCTTTTTCACGCTCGTTTCCTACAAACGCCCCCACGATCTCTCGATTCGACCGATAAATAATTGCCGTTCGACCGACTAAATTTTAACGCGAGCCGCGAAAAATGATAAATTTATTTTTACGCGTCGTACTGGAATTTGAATTTTTAATAAAAAATAAACAAAAACAAAGAAAAAATTGTATTTCTATTTGGATAAAATCCATTTTTTTTGTTCTTTTTTTGGACGAAACTCATCCCTGTGTAGATCGAGCATAAAATGAGACGGAGGAGCGCGACTCGTCCAGAGAACATTAAAACCCCGAATCGCGTCCGACACCGTGTGGTTTCAAGAGCCCGCGAACGACACACTCACACACACACATGTACAAATGTCAAACTATGTATAGAACGTATCAGGCTAAACTTAGAAATCGGCCGACGGCCAGAAATACAAGCTTTTGCGATTGCCTCGTATATCATACTCCCTAAGTTTACATCTGACCCTCTAACCCTACTGGCCTCCGAATTTCACACACTAACTTGTATATATAACGATACGTGTGTACGGGAATATAAAATCGTTAACTATACGAAATTATTCGTGGACGAAAGCTCGGTCAGCTCTTTTTTTTCTGCGATAACGGAATAAGAAGAGGAACAAAAAAATTGCGACCGTAGGTAAACTAGAGCGGGGACTTACCGACAGTACGAGTAAGATGAAAATCTAGACTGTGGTAAAAACTCTCTCTCTCTCTCTCTCTCTCGAGAGAGAGAGAGAGAGAGAGGGACAGAGTTTATAAAATATCGCTCTTTCGTGAATTTTATGGATCTTTTATCAGTGCAACCACTTCCCAAGAGTGCGAACGAGACAAAAGAGCCCGAGTAGTCGCCAAAGTTCTCAGACGAAATTTTTGTGAGGGAGGTGGTGGCGTTGGGGTGGGGATTGTGCGAAGAGTTTCTAAACACGTGGAAGTCCTAAAGACAGAAATAAGCTCGTTCGCTTCTAGCCACTGGCACGATGTATTTTTAGTGGACGAGATTCTAAATTCGTCACAAAGAGAGACAAAGCCCCGTGGCGGTGGCCGAATGAGAATCGGAGGAGAAGACCATGCTCATCCCCTTCTCCTTCTTCATCGACGTATATAATTTCGTCTCGACTGCTCTGGCGTCGTTCCTCCCCTACTTTGCTTCTTCGCGCTCAGTTTTTCTACGTTTGTGTATACGCGCTTTTCCTCCGGTGTTACGAAATGCCCTCTCGACACACGCTTCTATCCTCGCCTCGTGTAACATTGACTTTTGCTCGCCTCTTCTTCGTTCTCATCTCCTACAAAAAATCTTCGCCGTTTGGGGTGTTTCATGAGGGTTTATTTTTTTTCGTTCTCTTCTCTATTTCTTTACCTCGTCGACGAATATCGTGGCTTCGAGAGGAAGAAGACAAAAAGGGGGGAATATAAAAATTGAAAGAAAAAAGATCGACGACTTAGGCGCTGACTCGCTCTCTCTCGTCTTCTCTTTTTCTCTCCTTCTTTTTTGCTTTCGTCCCGCGGCTTATACATTTTCAAACCTCTCGATATTTCTCTATCTCCTCTCTCTTTCTATTCTTCATCTCGTGTCTCGCCTCCCGCTCGATGCCGGATGGCGATAAGCTGTTTCGTTGAAAAAAAAAAAAAAGTTACCGTCGAGAAAAGGACGCGGCGGTGGCCGTTCTTCTCGGGGATGCTGCGAGATCGATTTGTCAGATTAGAGACGTAGCCACGATTACGTAGTCAAGTGGTCGCCTTCTCTCAATGTCGAACTCGATATTAATAATTCTTTAAAAAAATCGACCGTCAAAATTTATGTTCCAACGACAATTTAATTAATCGAATAATTATCGATGATTCGTTAATTTTAATTAATTTATAAATTCTTCAAAAGTCGTAACATTCTAAAGTTACGATTCCTTTTTATTCTTCAAATTACAATTTTCTCTTTTCGTATAACAAAGAAAAATTGGATATTTCTCGGGAGTAGAGAACACGTGTTTTGCGTTATCCTCCTTGGAGAGGAGTTGACACGTGCAACCGTCAATTTTCGCTCGACAGAAAGATCGATTCTATCGATAGCGAATGCACCGTCAGGATATCAGTCTAGTCTCTCTTTCTCTCTCGTTTTGTCTCTGGTAACAATGGTAAAATGGTTCACAATGTCTGTCTCTTGATCGAGCAGAGGAGAAACGCCTTTCAATTCTCTCTCTTGCCAGCCAGCAAGCCCATAGACACATCATTCACCGTTACGAGCAAAATCGCTTTTATTCCATATTATTCATATATAAACATATATATATACGCGCAATATACATGCGCATAGAAAAAAAATAAAAATTCTGGCGCGCTTCTCGTACCGCGAGGATATTATGCTTCATCGCGGCTTGGCAAACATACGGGGCGCCTCTCTCGTGTGTGTTTTCTACCTTTTCGATTTTCGAGCGTGGGCGCGAGACACACTTCCGCCCACACGATCCTTCGGACGGCGCATTCTTACGTTACCGAGCTATATCGATACATTTTCTTTTTTTTTAGTTTTCTTTTTTTTTTTTTATTTTTTTTTTTTAACCTATATCACCTAAAAATATATCCCAACTCGAGCATCTCGTTGACTTTGAAAAAATACACTCGGGACGTTTCCACGTCTAATTGCCCCGATCGAAGGTTGCGTCAGGCTATACACAGACACGGAACGTCACGTAACGGCAACGTACAAAAATTAATTAATCATCTAAAAATAAAATAAAAATAAATTCATGATTTAATTCACCCTGGAGACAGCACGAAGTGCCGAAGGGCGAGGGGAGGGTGAGGTTAATTCCGATTCTCATGCACTCGCGAAATCTTCCTCGGACACGTTTATCGACACTCCTCGTGCGACGTACACCCTACACGAGTTATCGAGCGGCTCTCGCTCTCTTTCTCCCTTCGAGCATCCACGAGTATAAGAGAACGAGGCGAACGCGAAATAACGCGATAACGGAGTATTATACTATTCGCAGTGAAGCAACGCTCGCGCGGTATGCATGCATGCATGCATGCATCGACCATCGTCACGAGAGAGAATCCTCAAATAGAATGTGCGACGAGTCCGAGAGAGATCCATGCGGCTTGCAAAAGCCGCGTATCGAGAGCCGTATCAAATATATATAATACGTCTGCACACAGACGGACGGACGGACGGACGGATGTACGGACAGACGGAGGACGGATCTCGACCGTTTTACGCGTATAGAACGTCGCTTCTCATTCTCGTTTCAATCCTTTTTTCTTCTTTTTCTTATCGGTTCTTCTTATCCTTCGTACGTATATCGAGTTTCCGCAAATAACAATAAAAATAAATATAAAAATGTCTCGTACGTATCTAAATAAATCCTTGATCCGTAGTCCGGAGAAAGAAAGACAGAGGGATAAAAAGACTCGTGATTCGATCGTAAATTTCATTCGGATTAAAATGAAAATTAAATTAGCGACTCTCGAAGTTATTGTTTATTATGAATTTTAATCGAAGAAACGTCGATATTATTACTATTACGTTTTTTTTTATTCTACGATGAAAATTTTTGTTTTTTTCGATCGCTTTTCTCCTGAAAATTGATACTTCGAAACGATGTTATTATTTTCATTGTGATTTTAATCGAAGTAAGCTTTGATTATATTTCGGTAATTTTATTTTAATTGCGCGATTGAAACCATATTTTTGTCATTTCGGTCGATAAAAAAAATTGTAACACTCGGTACGTGTGGAAAATGTCGTAGGAAAAATTGCTCAAGGTATCGCGACTTGGTTATTACGCCGAGGCTGGCTCGCTCGGTGTGCGATGATGCTGGTGTTGCAGATTATATAAGCATGACGTGGGACAGCGGTAAGAGCTATCAATTACCTACCGAGAGGTAGTATCGTCGAGAGTGTGTACATATACACGCTCGTCGAAGTTTTGCCGCAGCAGCAGCAGCAGCAGCAGCAGCAGCAGCAGCAGCAGTACCAGCAACGTTTTGCCCAGGCTGCCCACGCGGGAGACACGCGATCCGAGACGATCGTTCTCCTACGGCTTCCCGGCTACCGAACGTTAAATTGTTTCACGAACTCCTCGGTTCTCTTATAGCTTTACCTAAAGCCACTTACTCCCTACAATTTCAATAATAATCATAATGATAATAATAATAATAATAATAATAATAATAATAATAAAGATAATAATGATAATAACATAGGAATGAAATAAGAATAATGATTATTATTATACGTATAGGTAGTAACGCGTATAATAATATCAATGTCTCTGTTTTCTCTTCTCCGGGACCTCGTTCAGAGGTCTCTTAACTCGTCGATAGATGGATCGATAAATCATTCGATCACCCCGAGAGACGCGGACGCCACTCTTCATCTCTCTCGTTCTCTCTCGTTCCTTTTTTTATCCATCTTCGTTGCTGGTCGAACGAACTTATGCTGTGTGCTTTCCCATACGGCTCTCTTTATCTCGTTACGTCTCCCCCCGCACACTTATCGCTTCGAGTATTTATTAGAATGTACGACGTATCGTAAAATAGTTCGCTATAATGTATTCATTAGGGAATCGAGCAGCTCGATATTCTAGGGTTGTTATTTTTAGGACACCCGGTATATTGTTTATTTTAATTAAATTTGAGACATCCGATACGTAGATGCGAAAATTCTTGAACACGTTGCGGTGGTGGCGAGATGATTTTTTTGTATCATAAAATAGTTCGCTATAATGTATTCATTAGAGAATCGAGCTGCTCGATATTCTACGATTGTTATTTTTAAGACACCCGGTATATTGTTTATTTTAATTAAATTTGAGACACCCGGTACGTAGACACGAAAATTCTTGAACACATTGCGATGGTGGAGAGATGATTTTTTTGTATCATAAAATAGTTCGCTATAATGTATTCATTAGGGAATCGAGCAACTCGATATTCTAGGGTTTTTATTTTTAGGACACCCGGTATATTGTTTATTTCAGTTAAATTGAGACACCCGATACGTAGATTCGAAAATTTTTGCACACATTGCGCTGGTGGCGAGATCATTTTTTTTGTTCATCTTCTATTTATATTAAAGAATACAGAATCCTCCGACCGTTGAGCACGTTCTCGTTATTATTTTATAAATTGCCACACGAGCGCTCGAAGATCTTTTGAATCCGCCAACTAGACTGGAAATTAAAGTATACCTACGTATCGTGAACTCGTTAAGAAAATTCTACACCCGGTAGTTTCGAAGCGTCGAGATTATTTTATTACTATTAATTATACGAGTGTGCGTATGTGTATGTGTGTGTGTATGTTGTGATATCAAAATACTTTCGCAAGCGATAAACACGAACTTAATTCGTGATGTGATTTTTATTCCGGTCTTCTCGAGAAGCTCCCGATAAAAATATTTAATAGTTTATATTTCTTTGACTATCGGCGGATGCGAATTTTGATAACGAATCGCGAAATTTAATAAAAGAGCGCACATCCGGAGATTCGTTTCGCGGGACGCTCCTGTTCCACGATTACCTTAATTAACGCGAGCTCTAATTGTCGTCCGTCGTTTACTCCGACCTCTCGGTCGTCTACGGTGCAAATTTTGTATAAATCTTATCAAACACGAACTCGTGAAAATTCTGCAAGAATAAAAATAGATATTGGAACAAAAATGAACCCAATCGTCGAATAAATTGACAAACATCGTTTATAAGGGAATGAAAAGAAAAAAAGAAATTAATTTACCTTTGACACGATGTTTAATCGATTCCTTAAATCGATCGAATCTTTCTTTTTTTTCCCTTATCTCGTATTTCGATATCTCGAGGCTCGAGATGTCTCGATCGTGATTACAATCTTTACTAGCGCCACGATAGATTCTTAGTCTCGCACACGTGCCCAAATTTGTTTCGCAATGAATCATTCACCGGTTGGGGACAAAATTGAGACACCCCTTTACACTCTCGACGTATAATCTCACTACTGTTTCGTACATAGAGCTGCCACGAGGTTAATCTTTTTAGTCTTGCAAATTCTGGAGCTATATGTCTACTGTGGAGGCTCGGCGTATGCTTTCCGTCACACGATCTCGCCCACGCGATTCGAATCTACAAGAGAGAGAGAGAGAGAGATAATTTTTATTATACCCTAGCGAGCTTTGGGGCAAATGTACAGAGTCATATAAAAATAAAATACAAAAATAAAAGAGAGAGAGAGAGAATGAATGAATTCTGAATTCTCCGTCTCCGCGACCAAGCTTGCACTCGTCCTTTTTTTAACCGCGCGATCAACAATGTTATCGCATGATCCCACGCGATGTATCGATATATCGCGAGCGTCGATCTTGCGATGAATAACGAGCAGCAAAACTCGCGTCTCACGACTTCGTACAAAAATTTTCCACGTAATTAACACAATTGTTCTTCCTCTCTATTACCGATCGGACAAAAAGTCACGAGTCACTGTTAATCAACCTCACCGAAATATTCGATTCAAATCAAAATTAACGTCGCTCTTTGAAATTGAATTGAATTTTTTTCCTCCATTAAATGAAATAAACGCAAATTCGATTCAAACGAATCTCGTTCGATTCATGCAGACGGTGAGTCATTGACTCGCTCGGAGTTCAGCAAGAGAGAGAGAGAGAGAGAGAGAGAGAGAGAGAGAGAGAGAGAGAGAGAGAGAGAGAGAGAGCTAAGAATAACGCGATGCGCGACGCGTTATTATTGTTATCTCTTATTTCGCGTTTGATTTTCCCAATGACGGTGAAAAGATCAATCTATTTTTGTACCCCTTGATATTTGTCAAATTTTCATTCCTGGTATTTGAATGACTACCCTGTTTGTCTCGCGTGGCTCTCTTACCGCAGTGTCTATATATCGATACGATTCCTAGCATTATGGCCATCTTACATCGGTGTCTCCTGATGGGATGCAACACAGCCACTGGTATTTTATTCTCGTATTCGTCTCAAATTCCCCGAACGTAATTTATTATTAACGTAACTTCATTATTAGAACGACTCTCCTGTCCCTCGGAAATGTTCTCTACCTCTCTCTCTCTCTCTCTCTCTCTACATATCTATTTTCTCTACTTATCTCTACATACGTATATGTGTGTATGTGTGCAAACTCCGGGGCGCGAATATAATCCGAGAATAACCGCCAATGCAGTAAAACTACCAACCCCCCTTCTCTACCCCTCCGCGCGGTGAATTATTGAATTTGTGGCAACGAGAGTCCGCTGTCGTCGCGAATTGAATTTTCTGCACACACACACACACACACACACACAGAGTTTTATATACTTATGTGTACATATTCGTATATAATACACAAGACGTACAGACATGTATGTGTGTGTGTGTGTGTGTAGGTCCTCGTGTTTTATCAAATTCGTATCGAGTTATCGTCTTGGCTACATTTTCCACGTTTTGCGACGATAATAAGCTCCCCCTGCTCCTCCACTCCCTTCTTTCCTCTTATCTGCGATTCGGGCCAATGGAATAATTTATTATCGTTCGAGGGGAGATGTAATGAAAAAAAGAGATGAAAAGGAAAAAAAAAAAGAAATTACGAAAATGAAATACTTACGGCAATTTGATTTTATGAATTATCAGATCGGGTTTATTACAGACTATTACCGCACTATCGCGTCGATGTACATACGCTTATGATGGACGCTTGCGTTCGCAGTCAACGGCATATCCGGTTGCCGTATACGAAATAACGGCAGAATCGTTTGCAGCTCTCGGCTGTTTATATTATGTATATATATATATATATATATATATATATATATATATATATATATATATATATATATATGTATATATGTATGTATATATCATGTCGGTTGCGTTTTGTAGAACTCAAAGAGCTCTCTCGGGTCGAATATGCCGACGCGTGCGTCTCTGTAGTCGCCGCTCTATTGTTATTAGTCGTTATGTCGAGGAGGAAGATTTGCGTAGAGCCGACCTGCTAGTGAATGTAAGAGAAAGAAAGAGAGAGAGAGAGGGGGAGAGAGACGGTTCTATAGCGAGACGCGAAAATTATGGGCCCAAATTGCAGTGATTCTTAAGCTGAGAGAGAGAGAGATAGAGAGAGAGACAGACGGAGTTTGGAGTGCGCTGGGAACGTTTAGAGATTCTTCGTTCGGTCGACGGGAAACACCTCGGGGAATTTTCGTAACTATATCTACGTTATAGACCGAGGTCTTTCGGACAGCGATTTGATTGAAACGACTATTTTTCTTTCCAGGCTGCTCTGGTCGAACGACCATCGACACTTTGAAAATATTTGTCGAAACGATAGAATAAATTTTCTTTTTTCTTTTACTAAATTTCTATGCGAAATGTAAAAAAAAAAGATTGTTTTTCTTTCTTCATGGAAGTTCAGTCGCGTATCCGCGAAATCAGCCGCGTCGACTTGTACAAGCGTAAAAAGAGAAGCGGCACTCTTCTCTGTCGTTCTCGCACGGTCATGAGTGGAATGCCGTAATATCAATCATCGGGACGTGTGTGGGCCATCTCGTGCCTTCGGCTTCCAGGAAAACTCGTTGTCCTACGTGGCAATTTCGCCTCTCTCTCTCTCTCTCTCTCTCTCTCTCTCTCTCTCTCTCTCTCTCTCTCTCTCTCTCTCTCTCTCTCTCTCTCTCTCTCTCTCTCTCTCTCTCTCTCATCCTTCTCGTACATACACCGCTGGAACTTTGAGCTTCGGGATTTCTTTTATCTACCGCCCTCTTCTCGTTTATATTTCTTTCTCACTCTCTCGTACAGTCACTCGTTAAAAGAAATTTTTTACGACGCCAAGAAAAGAAGAACAACGACTTTCATTCCCCCCTACGTCCTACGTCCTTATACTCTCTTACCCCGTGAATTTCAAATACTACAAAAAACGATATATTTTCATACTTTTAAAGTTTTAACCGTGTGACGAGAAAAAAGACAGTGTATACAGATTGAAGTTGAGAGAACGACGAGTAGTTACGTGAGAGAGAGACAGAGAGTGAGACAGGGGAGGGAGGGTGTTTCGAGAAGATTGCGCCCGGATTGCCCCGCGGGCAGGTGTCGTACTATAGAGAAACGAAGCGAGAGAGACAATGGCTCGAGAGAGTCGAGCGTGTTGAAGAGACGACGGGAGAATGTAGCGTGTAGACATACACACACACACACACCCACACTCATATATAAATATATATACATATAGAGCTATGTCTGCCAAAGAGTGCGATGCCCTAGGTGTTACTTTGACGAAGAAACCGCTCTGGCGAATGTGCGCATACACTCGCGCACCCGCACACAGTATAACGTTAAAGGCCTGCGAATACTGCGCAATATGTAACCGTGGAGCGTAGACCTCGTGTACGTGTTTGGCACGTGTAATAGCGACGTGAGAAGGCGTTCGTGAGAAATGTGACGGGTGAGTTGTGTTTTTTTCTTTCTTTTATTATTATTATTATTATTATTATTATTATTATTATTATTATTGGCCAATTTTTATCGACTTTACGAGCGAAACTCGCACGTGGAAAACGAACGTCGTTCCATTTTCTCAAAATACATTTATTTGTTTTTCTAACGTGCCGAAGTTTATGAATATTTCCACGGTTTAAGCTTTAAATCATTTAATGATTAGTGAAAAAATATTAATTGTTGCTTGTTTAAAAAATGCGTGGTTGAAAAAAATATGTCCCAAGGTGTGTTAAAACCTTGACCCACTTTAGTGGCGCGAAATTAGCATGGTCTTTTTTACCCCTGAAAAAATATCGAGCGCGTCGATAAAAGTGGTGGCTCTCGAAGTTGTTCGAGCCGGAGAAGAATTCAGCCGTATCTTATATATAGAGAGAGGATGAGAAAGACAGAAGCAGTGTATGTCTGTGTGTGTGTGTGTGTGTGAGAGAGAGAGAGAGAGAGAGAGAGAGGGAGAAGAGTTCCTGGTGGGCCGACCGAGACTTCTCTCTCTCTCTCTCCCTCGGTCCTCCGGTGCAACCCCTTCGACTTACGTGGAGGTCTGTAATAAGCCTCGAGGGCCCTCGTATACGACGTCGCTGTTGCGTCTGCACGGGAATTTCAGGCTCGATGCGCGGCGGGAATGAAAGAGGATGGAAAAAGTAACGAACAAAATCTCCGGCGGGTTCGCCGCCGCTTCGTACGACCGGGGCCAGTGTTGCGAGGGATCGAGAGGGGAAGGAAGAAAGAAAGAAGCTCGGAGGACTATAACGGCCGGGGACTCTCTTCTTCGCCTCTTCTTCTTCTTCTTCTTCTTCTTCTTCTTCTTCTTCTTCCACTTCGTCTTCTTCGTCGTGCTTTTTTTATTTTCTTCTTTTTTTCTCCTTCTTCTTCTTCCCCTTTGGGCGCTCGCTCGGGCGCGCGCGCGCGCGCGAACTCGACGTAGCCTTGGACTTGACTCAAAGGAATGCGGCGTGCACTGACCTCCACGCTCTACTCACTCACCTACTCGGTTTACCACGCTCGTGTTCCCTCCTTTCTTCCTTTCTCTCTTCCTCTCATTTCTCGGCCATTGGAGCTTCTCCCCTCCCCTACGTTTCATCCCCCTCTCCCTCCTTCTTTCCCTCCTCGCTCGGTCAAATTTTCTCGAGCCATGTGGGCGCCCCCTTCCCTCTATCACTCTCTTCTCGATCGTTCTCCGCCACTGCCGATTCTCTCTCTCTCTCTCTTTCTTTCTCGCCAACGTTTCTCTTCCAGCCCTCGTTTCGCCAATGTCTTTTCCGCGTTGCACAATTTGTGCACCGCGATAAAAATGCTCGCGCCGATACTTTACCTCCTTTCTATCTATGCCCATTAACGCGAACGCTAATGCCACGTGTCGCACGAACGAGACACTTTCGACTTGGTTGTTACTCGACGGTGGAGAAAAAATAAAAATAAAAAAATTTAAATAACACGAATATTTACGCAAGTGCCGATAATGCCGCACGTGCCAGCGTGAAAACAAACGCGCCTGGTACGAGATCGTGAACGAGGGACGTAACACGAGGAAAATCTCTCGGTCGTGTAGGACCGAGGGGTAGAAGGAAAAGTAATATTACTTATATTTTTAACAACGTGGAAACGTTTTCGTGTATCGTGCCAGACCGGGTGTTACGGCACTCGCGAATGATCGTCCTGCCACCCCCACCCCTTGAAGACTGTAATATAACGTGTTATATACGCGTACGAGGATAACCGATGGGATTGAGCGAGTTTAGGAAAGAAAAAAAGAAAAAAAATATTCCAACGTCGGTGCGAGCGTGCCGGGGTCGCGTTTGCTCGAAACTGACGGTGTGCTTTTTCCTTCTGTCGCTTATATCGCGTTCAAAATCGCTTTTTCTGACTGTGAGACTTGATATATACCTTTGTTGCCGACGATTTACTATTTTTAGAGCCATGACTCTATCGAGGAATAAAACGAGCTGATGAGCCTCCCTCGTTCTTTCTGTCTGCCTCTATCTCTCTCTCCCTCCCTCCCTCCCTCCCTCTTCGTCATCCATCGTTCCGTCTCCGTCGTCCGTTCGCTCTTACGAAACGCTTGCTCAAGACTCGAGATGAGCCACCGGACAAACTGGTCAGACACGAAACATATATATATATATATACAGTAGGGGCGGGGGGGGGGTCTATAAATTTTTCATCTTTGTTCGCGTGTGTCGGTCGATTCTCCAGTCCTCAAGAGCCGAAACAACCTCGAACTTGCCGCTCTACCATTGAAATACCTGAATTTTATATAGACGAATGAAAACAATGAAAAAAAAAAAGAAAAAAAACACCGTCGTTTTTAGCCTCCCGAATCCTTCGACTCGCGAATGATCTAATTTTAATTAATTATAAAAAAATTACGATTATAAATAACGGTTGATTTTTTATCTTCTTCTTTTCTTCTTCTTCTTCTTCTTCTTCTTCAAGAAAGTAAATAAGGCATGGTGGCGTACGAAGGCGCGGCGTCTCACAAGAGCGATACATATGTCGAAAATGCAAATTTCTTACGTATCTAGTCCCTGGTGATATAAAAAAAGTGTTACGTGATGTTTGAACGAATTCGAGTTTATTCAAATGGCGTAGGAACTAGTAATGAACGGATGATATAAATTTGAGTTTCCGCGTATCGCGCATAAGCGAACGATTTCGACAGCTCGAACACAGAGAGTCACGCCCTTACGACGTCAATCGTTACGTCGTTGAGTCTCATTAATAAAATTTTCGAACGTCGAGGTTGGACGTTGATCCGATATTTTTTTTTCTTTTTTTTCCCGTATACCCATGCAGAAATTTCGTCAGGGATCCAGCTGGATTCGCGGTAGTATGCCCACCTTCCAATCAGGATCTAGTCCGATATCGGATTGGATTCCAAGCCTAAATGTAACGCTGGGAAACTGGATTCGAGCAGGGATCCCTGCCCGAATCCATCAATGATTCGAGCTGGATTCTGACATATGTATCCCGAGCTTCTAATCGGGATCTAGTCCGATATCGGATCAGATTCGAGGACCAAATGTAAAATGTCCAAAATGAAATTATTACATGTAAGCAACCACTCCGGTGGACCTACAGAGTAGTTTTTCTTATGAATAGGATTCCGTACTACCGAGAGCACAGTAAAGCACATAGAAAAATTCCGTTGCTGTCGGTGGGAATCGAACCCGGGACCCTCGGCGTGTGAGTTCGAACGCTACCCTTATGTCACTGTTGCTCTTAAAATAATAATTTTAATATTTCAATAAAGTATGAACAACCGTCTATTTATTGAATTATTTATTAAATCGGTATAATGTGTAATAATATTTAGTATATGAATGCTAAATATCCAAATAGCTAAATGAATATACAGGGTATACCGTTTATCTCTGCCACCCGAAATAACTCGGGAATTATCGACTTTACAAAAAAATGTTCCAAATAAAAGTGGTACTGTTTGAAGGGGACCATCAAATGCGACCAATCTTTTTTATTCCGGTGGAGGCGTTGATGCACCGTAAAAGTCACCTTCACTAAAAAAAAAAAAAGAAATCTCGTCACCGACGCAAATTTCTTTCGATCTGGAAAACATCGGGATTCCTATAGGGACACCCGTTTTGGGGTATCCCTGCCTAATCCCCATCGGAATCTGAACGGTATGCCCGAAAGTACAGTGGCGCCATCGTTTCAAAATTTCGTCACCAACGCAAATTTCTTGTGATGCGGAAACCATCTGGATTCCTGTAGGGACACCCGTTTTGGCGCATCCCTGCCATATCCTGATCAAAATATGATTCGCATGCGCCGAAAATACAGTTGCGCCATCGTTTCGAAATTTCGTCACCGACGCAAATTTCTTCCGATATGGAATCTATCTGGACTCCTGTAGGGACACCCGTTTTGGGGCATCCCTGCCATATCCTGATCAGGATATGATCGGTAGTTGGGTATCCCTATCAGAATTTCTGCATGGGTATAACCTCGTTTAACACACGCCCGGAATAATAATAATAATTTCAAGCGGTTAGGGGGGTCTGGGTCTACGAATTTCGGCGATGTCTCGTATAAATTTTCGCGATTGTATCATCGACGTTAATGTCTCCGAAATAAAAAAAAAATAAAAAACAGTCAGCCAGATAAAGATATACCGATCGACGGTCCGGAGATCCAGAGAGAGAGAGAGAGAGAGAGATAGGGACCAAAGTGCTCTCCGGCCAAGATCAACTATTAATCTTCAATCAACAATGAAAGTTTGAAATAAATAATGTACGTGTCACACATACAAACTTCTATGTGTGTGTGTGTGTGTATGTCCGTACAGCGCATGCGCATATATATATATGTATATATATGCCGTCGCGAAGGTCGCAGCGCACGATGAATGTACCGATACGTCTTTTTTAACTACGTCGACCTTCGTCTTAAAATAGAGCCCGGATGACTTTGCTCGAGAGCGAGAGGGAGGGAGAGACAAGCGGCCTGGGTAACCACATACACACACAACTATATATACCTATGCTCTCACAGTAATACATTTTTTTTATCCGCGTTCATCCGCGTACGTGTGAAATATTTCAACACAAACAAATCGCTTGTGCGCAAACGCAAATATATATATATAGGAGGGAAACTCTAGCATTCGTTATATTAGCTATCGCTTCGAGACCGGATTGAAATTAATAACCAACCGGTTTTTCGTTAAACAACTGCGCCAGATATATTCCATGTAAAATACTTATCTCTCGCGAAGACCGTATCGCATATAAATATATACAAATATACATTTATATATATATATATATATATATATATATATATATATATATATATATATATATATATATATATATATATATATATATATATATATATATATATATATATATATATATATTACATACGACTACGTACTCGTATATCTATATTAATGTGTACATTTTTGTGTAATACATATGTGCGTATAACAGATGTACGGATATACGTACGAGGAAATAATCGACAGAATTTAATTGAACCTTCGTATAACGCCCGCCTTCTGCCCCCCCCCCCCCCGCCCGCCCCTCGCCCCTCTCACAGCCGTTCGAACAACCAAACTGGTTAGGCTTCTCTCGCTCGAACATTCCCTCCTTTTATCCTCGCACCTTGACTCCGTACGATTATTCGACGGTAGAAAACGTTTGTAATATCTCATAATACGATTATTCACGGTGCGAGCTTACAATTGAGCGAAAAAAATAGAAGATGGCGCTACGCGATATTTTTTTTTTGTATTGGAGCTTATCTCTTTTTCTGTCTGTCTGTCTGGATCTAGGTTTCTCTCTAGGTTTAATACGCAACGTGAGTTTCAATGAAAATACACGATTCACGTCGAAAAAGAATTTATTTACACGTCTGTGTGTGTTTTTTTTCTTTTTTTTTCTATTGTATTCGTTATCAGGAATAGTTTTGAGAACGCGATATCGCGTCGCCTCGCGTTATCGTCCGAGGAAATTGAATTTTTTTTTTATGTTTGTATTTAATCGCACCCGAGTGAATAATATCAATCGATCGTGTTCGGGTTTCTATCCGTGCAAACTTTCGGACCTTTCGATCACGTACGTAGCCGTAAATAAATACGATAATTAATGAAAAAATCATTTGATCTGTTTCAGAAGACGTGGGCTATAGGAACGTCGAAATCGCGTCTGCCTTTACCCACCTGCCTCAAAAGGGTGAGTAAAAAATCAACGACACGACGTTTATAGCGCAACGTCTCGTTAAATTCATAATAATTTGATTTCTCGTCGTTTTTTTTCTTCTTTTTTCTCTCGTTGTTTATCTTACGACGAGACGGAAAATTGTTAAGAAATTAACGTGACGATGTGTATATATGTATATCACTAATAAACTCTAGGCACTCCTGTTGATCCGTGAAGAAACGAGCTTGATTAAATCTCGATTAAAGTATACCTGTGTTCGAGCCTTTTCACGATATGAACAGACACACACACACACACACGCTCACACATTTTATCGTCGCAGCGATGTAAAATCCCATCGATTCTTTTATAACGGAGTTTGTAAAAAAATATATTCTCGAGATAGATACGACGTTGCTAGATGATTGATTTTCTTTTTTTTTTCTTTCGACTTCTTTTTTTCGTTCTTTTATCACGAATCCTCGTCAACGATATTGACGAGACTCCGGCAATCGAAATATAAATATATATAATAAATTGGTATAGGGATAACCCGTGAACTCGTACGTTCGATAAAACGCTCGGGTTTCTATAAATTCCACGTATCGATGACTCGATCAAAGGTAACGGAAGCGGATTAAAAAAAAAAACAATCAAAAAAGATCAAACGCGAGAAAAAGATTTGAAGTGGTTTGCGTCGTGGAAAATCTGTCGTTTGCGTCCATCGGGGGAAACAGATACGCAATTACACACGTGTCACACGTGGCGATTGTCAGTTCTCTATAAAGTTTCGATTCACTTTTTATCTCTCTCTTTCTCTCTACGAGCAGCGTGGTGGACTTTTAATTAAATTTCACGAATCGACACGCGTCTCACCTTCTCGTACAGTCGCGCAACCCGGTAAAAAGAAATAATTCAAACGAATATAAAAAATTATTCCTGATAACGTTTTATTCATAAATTTCATTTTTTTTTTAAATTTATTACAATTTTTCATTCGTATTTTGCATTTTTTTTCACGTCAAAAGTACAAACGTTTTAACATGAAAAATTGCTTTAGGATGTCGAACGACGCGTATCCTGCTGTAGAGAGAAAACAAAAAATGAACAAAATAACACCATGCCGATTCGTGGGTGTCTACGTAATCGATCCCCCTCTCCTATCACCGCGCGATCTCTGGCTCATTTTCCTCCCTCACCGAATGTTTGCGTCTGTGGTAACTCCTCGGCAATATTTTCGTTCTCTCCCTCCCTCTCTCTCTCTCTCTCTCTCATCGTGGTCTTTGCCATGACACACGACGACGTGGATAACTCACTACAATTCCATACCGATCCTCCCCACCCCCTCTCCCTCCCTGCATCCTCCCCCACCATTAACCCCTCGTGCTTTACCAGCCAGTAGACTTCCAGGAATTATTTACAAAGAATTATCAGCTGGCGAGACGCGTACGTATACGATCTGCCACGGCAGTAGCTAGTCAGCTCTCGCGACGCGAACTCGTTCGCGAGATCGAAATATTTGCGTTCTTTCGCGAGAGATCCGCGAACGTGTCGATCGTTACGCGATTGCGATGAAATAAGAATTGCGCGATCTTGTTGGTAAAAGCGTATCTCTCACCGGATATAAAAGAAAAACAAATACGCAACGTTAAACTCTCTTAGACGCGTAAAAATACGGGACGGTGCGCGGTCTCTAGAGAACGAAGAAGTGGAAAATTCCTTACGCGCTCAGACCGCGAGGGGAAAAAGTGCGGTATTGGCTGTGTGTGTGTGTTTTTTTTTACAATTTTTTTTTTTAAAGACGATTTTAACGGTGAACTGTCTCGTTTTTGTATAGGGGTGGTTTTAATATCACTTATCCGTTTGGACGTTGAACAAATCGTTGAAAAAAAATTTTTAAAAAAAATCGCTAAAGGCAGAAAACCGAAGCCCTCGAGGAGGAGGGAGGACCGTAGGGATTCGCGTTGTTGCGTTGCTCGTGTTCGTCTCTCGCGACGACGTAGTCGATACGACGCAGAAAATACAACGATGGTATGGGCAACCGTGGAAGGAGGTCGATCTTCGTGATCTCTCTTGGGAATTCCGCGAGAGAGAAAGAACGTTGTTGAATAAAAAAAACAAAATTAAGGAAAAGAAAAAAAAAAGATAGAAAAGCAAAATCCCAAGCGTAAAAGAGTTACGTCGTTCTCCGGAGATGTTCTTCGTCGTCGTTCAGGCACAACAGCTCCTGGCGTGTATCGCTAGCTGAAGGAATAAATTATTTAAATCCAGTTGCGACTGTGAAAAAATAAAACGAAAAAAAATAATAATAATAATAAAAGAAAAAAATTTGCCCGCGACGCAAAAAATAAACATAAAAAAGGGGAGAAAAATAACACGAAGCAAAAAAAAAAGAAATCATCATCTCGAACTTGTCGTTCCGCTTACGTTCTATCTACGCTCGCGGCCGGCTAGTTGTTTACTCGCGTGACGCTGGGATTGATCGAACGTTTCGAATATGGAAATTATCTTGTTCGACCGTTAGAGAACGAACGCGCCGCGAAAAATATTTTTCTGCCAGTTTTTTTTTAGTTTTTGTTGTTGTTGTTTTTTTCTGTTTTTTTTTTCTTTCTCATTATTTATTTATTTCTTTTTTTCTTCGCTTCTTTTAATTCCTAAGTGACTAACGTTTTCGTCGAAGTTTCGTGGCAACGGGCGCGCGTGGGCGCGCGAGTGCGACGTTAGTCGTTTGCCTTCGTTGACCACGGTCGGGTCGAGCTTAAAGTTCACTCGACGCGACGAAATTCCACGATAGTGACGAAGGAATAAACACATCGAGGGGAACGAATGTAAATTGTGCGCGAGTCCCTCGTAGAAACGGGTGAAGAGATTGTTCTCGTCGTGACCCGAGGATCGAACACTTTGTTTTTATCGATTAAAATTAATCGCGATAAAACGGTCAAAACGTTAAAACGCGATGTTTCATTTTTTCTCGGTGTTAAATTTTATTTCATCATCGGATAAAAAATAAAATTTACTTACGTCCAACATTTGAGACGATAATTTGTTGGTTCTTCTTTGTTTGTTTGTTTAATCTTTCAATAAAATCAAGAAGACAAAATGAAGGTTTCGATGGAACACGGAAGTGCCTTTAGTCCTTACTGCTCGAGAAACGTAATGAGTAATGTGGTGACCGGGGTTCAAGCAGCCCCATTGTTTATTTCGTCGTCGAATTTACCGGACATGTGTCTCGTATGCGTAGACATGGCCAGGGACACGCCAGGCTCGCCAATGTCGAGGCCACGAGATCTCGGCGCTAGTGGTGGCGGCGGTGGGGGCGGCGGTAATGGAGGGGGTGGTGCAACAGCTACGCTCACTTCCGGTGCTTATCACGCCGCGGCTACCGACCCATCGGCCCTTCACGGACGCGCCTTTCAGCAGAAGATACTCGAGGTAATGTAGAAATGTATCTAACACGAACAAATTTATCGACATATCTAATTTCCTTACACGATTAATCCACAATTAAAAATTAATTATCAATTATTTAAAAAAGAAATATATATGATTTAATTCGAAGAAATTTTATTCCTTTCGCTAAATTCAATTTTGAAAAAAAGTTTTTTAAAATCAAGTAATATGTGGCGTTCGTGTTCTTTTCGTTTCGAATGAAAAAGAAAGAAAAAAAAAAAGTGAAGGAAAAAAATCAATAAAGTCAACCGAGCCTTGATAAATGAATGAATTCCACCTGCAACATTGACAAAAATACACATTTATCTCGATATATATATATATATATATATATGCGTTTAACGATTGGATCGCGAGGTGTCCGTTGATCGAGGGAAAGAATTGATAAGAAGCTCGAGCGATCGAAAGTGGGTCGACTATTAATGTTTCGTCGTCCGCGACGAGACTCGGGTACATTACCGTTCGCCACAAGTTGTCACGATCCTCGGGGCCTTCATTTCTCTCTCTCTCTCTCTTTTTCTCTCATTCTTTTCCCTCGTTCATTTATCGTTCGTGTTACTTCGCGATATTGCAACAGCTGAAATATTTCTGTATTTAGCGATTATCTTGGACCTCTGTTTTCCTTTCTCACCGCGATTTGTCTCTTTCGTCTCTCTCGAGTATCGCGCGATATATCGAGCATTTAATTCCGTCGAGTTGAAATTCATTACGAAGAAACATGTGTCAATTATGAAAATTCATAAGATTCACAAAACTCTCGCGATTAACCGATTAATTATTGACGTATGATCGTCGAGCGATCGATAAAATTAGGGCGTTTGCATTTTTTTCAAAAATAATCTCGTCGGTTCGTAAAATCATTAAATTCATTGATCGATCGACCAGATCATCCAATTAATCATTCGACAATTAATTAATGAATTATCAATCGTTCGTTCGAACGAGTTTGTTTTAATGTCTAAAAAAAAATCAATATAAATTCTTTATTCGCGAGTAGTCGGCTCGCTTTTGTAACAAGCCCGAAAGCCGCGTCCTCGTTTCGTAAAATTCGCTGATTCGGCCCATGCTGCGGCAGTTTCAAGAGAGCTCCCACCCCTCGTCTCATCTCCAACCCCGCTCTCCCCCCCACCCCCCCCTTCCCCTCCCCTCCCCTACCGTCCGTCCTACCGTCCGCCTTCGATCCGTGGCCACGAGGAGCTCTCTCTCTCTCTCTCTCTCTCTCTTTCTCTCTCGCCTCGTCCTCGTGGCTTCCGATGGAACATCACGAAGTTTCACTGCCAAGTTCAAGGTCGCACGTTAAATCCTCCCTGGCGGGCCGCGCGGGTTTTGCCGCTCGCGATTTCTCCTTCCCGGAGAACTTATAAGCAACCGCGCTCGATTCGACCATCGGGCAAAAGTGGGCACTCTTCTTCATCGATCGATCCGATCGATCGATCGACGATGTATAAACCTCCTTTTCTCTCGCTCTCTCTCTCTCTCTCTCTCCCTCTCTCTCTATCCCGTTCTTTCTCTCTTTATTCGCGTATTTACACATTTTTCGGATTTCGCCATCGACCCTGGCATTTTACTGGAATATTTGCATACACACACACACACACACATATATATATGCATATATATATATATATTAAATCATGCACGCACGTTGAGGCCACGTGGCGATAAATGGGCGCTCGCGAAACACGTAAGGAATTCGTGGAAAAGTTTCCGGCGAGAGAACCGCACGAACATGCATCTCGGGGAAAATTAATGAACGTCACTCTGGTCTTGGTTTTGCTTTTCTCTCTCTCTCCCTCTCTCTCTCTCTCTCTCTCTTTCCTTCTTATCGCGTGTTATACCAATGCGATTTCTTCATGCACATCGTACGTTACATATATGATTCGCATGCATTAATGAGAGACTTCGTGCGCAGCGGCATATAAAAGGATTCTCGGTAAAATAACGTTCGTTCTATTTGTTTCTTTTTCTTCTGAAAATTTCACACTCGCCGTTCCTTTCATACGTTATACATTGTTGCATGTATAACGGAGTATATAACGCATCGATACGTAAAACGATAATCCCGTTTACACGAGTATACGATTATCGATTTTACAAAAAAAAAAACGATACGATCGGAAAATTTGAAAATAAATTTAATGTTACATCAATTGTTTATTCGCGATAATTTTGTTCGAACGATAGGAAATCCGTCGTGGCTTTCGACTATATAAAGTCTTCGTCTAATGTATATTAATATAAAGTCGCTGTTGATTCTCTGACCCCCGAGGGATTAAAGTCGTCGTCGCGACGACCGTGGGAAAAATAAAAATAAATCAATGACGTTGATATTTTTTGTTTGTTTTTTTCCCCCCCCGGTAGTTACAATATTCCATTCGACACGATATTTCAATATACCGCGAGAGAAAGAGAGAGAGAGACGTATAATGTTGATAACGTTAATATGTGTAATACTACGACAACGGGATCTTTGCGGCAATCGCGTAAAACAGGAAATGTACATTTTTTTACAACAGCTCGTAGATACGTAACTACGCACCGAGACGTTTTCTTTTTCTTTGCAAAATACGAGTTGTCCACGTAGTCTCAAACGAAAAATGTTATTAACCACCACGTACCGGTTAATAATATTTATTAACCGCGTCTATTGACTTCTGTGTAGACACAAGTGAGACGATAGAAAAATATACGCGTTTCGCGGATATTCTGTATTTGACAATTCTATTGATTCAGCCGGGATATTTGTCAATAACGCCCAAAAAAATTCCCTATTTTTTTTTAGCGTATCCATGACGTTTCCATCGTCGGAGGGTCGTTCGTCGTTATATTCGAGAATCATTTATTTTGACGCGTTCATGACAAATTACATTATTTGTATTATATATACATATGGGTGAATATACAAAAATTGGGCAACTCGCTGTCATCGGCCAATAAATACGAAAATATTTATGCACTTTATTCTGCGACAATATATTATGAAATTCCTAGATCCTCGCCATGTATCCATTCAATTTGAATTACATACTTCAAAAGCTAATTAGTAAAATAACGCAATGAATGCTCAAAACATCAGTACCCTGGCGTGTCATAATCACAAAAACGCTTAATCAGGAGCTTGTATAACAAAATATTCCGTGTTTATTGTTAATCTGATTATTATTATATATTCTGTAAAACATTTATTAATATAATTCACACGTTTATTTATAGAATCTGTAAAAAGCTATTTTTTAAAAATTTACAAACTTTGTCATCACTTTTACCCATCAGTCCTTTGTGCCAAGTTGAAATTTGAAATTCCCCCAAAATATTGCCGAACTACGATCAACTCATTGTTCAGTGTTGAATGTTGGTACTAAAGTTAACTGCAAAGCGCACCATATTGACGGCAGCCATGTCGAGGCAAGTGCTAGCGTCGTTGTTACCGCGTGTGCACATGCTGATTCAGTCAAATTGTCAGTACTCTGGTAATCCTTTATTTCCTCTAGTACCTATGTTTTCTTTAAATTTATGCATGATTACATGTAATTTGTAAAAATATACCATCTTTATAATTAAAAATACTGATAAACACATAAGTTTTTAGTATAATCTCAAATTAATGTCCTATTCGTCAGTACTTTGTCGTCAGTCCGCTGTCTGAGATTGCACCAAAGGACTGCCGCGTTACCAGGGAACTGATGATTTATTTATTTATGATCGAGTTTATTACTTGTTATAGTGTGCAATCATTTGTTTGCGAAATGATTATAACTGTGGTGCCTATATTTTGATTAAATATGTAGCACGAAGAGCAGAATATCCTTATTCAGGGATCTGTTCTTCTGTTGATAATGAAGATGGTGAATTGAGAGTAACTTTTCTCAAAATTTGTAACATGAGTCAAGTTAGCGCCGAACTAGAAGCAATTTCAATGAATTATATCTCAAAAAATTGCTCGCAATTTGCTCATCAAGAATATAAAATTGCTCTAGCGGTAGCAATTATTAAAAAAAAAGTTATTAAACAATTTCATAACAAACACTAATTTGACGATTTCTAAGTTATCCAAGTACGACCGGAATCTTTTCTGGGCTCAAAATATTGCGATCAATTTGCTCATCACTGCCCACCATTGAGAAATTTTAATTTATTTTTGTTTATTTTTAACAAATGGTCATTATATTTCGCAATTTTTACCTAGTGATGGAAAATACCTTACTGCTTAGGCAACTTCGTTTTTGCTTTAATTTTAATTTCTCAGAATTGTCTAATGTTAAGGCAACTACTTCAAAGTGATACTGAACATTATAAAATGAAAAGGCTGTTTTGAACACTGTTGTAGTTCATATTTACAGTATTACATAGTTTTAGAGGTAATATTAACACTAACTAATGTGATTTAATTCATTAAATATGCGCCTTTATTACATTGTAAGATATTTGTATTTCAAAATACTCAAAGTTACAGTAAACCTTATATTTCATACGAAATAGTGTTCTTAATCAGTACTGTGCCATCCTCGTCAGTCCGTTGGCAGTGAAATTTAAAAAAATACAAATAACTCGCAAAATATTTAAAAAAGTGACTGGCCCGTCATAGGATAGTATATTGATGGTACAAACTATGTACTCAAGCCAAAATATATATAAGATGTGGTTGAAAACTATATCAACAAAATTTGGCCAAAAGTGGCCCAACTTTTGTATATTCGCCCATATATATATTTTTAAGGAAAAAATACGTCATTACGAATTCCCGTGATATTTTTTGTAAGGTCTACTTGTTATTTATGACTTTTCAATTTTTCGCATGATAAAATTTGGAGAATTGTTGCAATGGTAACCAGCTAATGATATATTGTATTTTTTTATTAAATTTTTTATTCAATAACAAGTCGGTTATCAAAGTGCAAATAGCGCTCAGTAGTGATAATGACGCAAATAGCTTCACGCGAGCTAGTGCGTCATGATTCATAGCCGAGAGATTAGATTTTTCGTGGCTAAATTGAAAGATTTTAATCGAGAAGGGGCGGGGGTCAATGAGCTCCGCAGTAGTTTAGGACGATTTCGGTCAGAAACTTCCAGCTAGTAACCGGTACGAACCAAAAGAGTATCGTTACACCTCTCTCTCTCCCTCTCTCTCTCTCTCTCCCTCTTCTCTCTCTCTCTCTCTCTTTCTCTTTCTCTTTCTCCTGTTATCAACAACTATCCGTCGTTCGACACGAGGTGTCTCACTCGCTCTCTTCATCTCGTTTCATATCACATCTCTCTCTCTCTCTCTCCCTCTCTCTCTCACACACGAGTAATTCCGGTGCGGACGTACCCAATTGTTGAAGCCACTTATTGACGGACCTCACGTATGCGTTCGTACCGTATATGAGTCCGCGCTACCCACTAACTTCCTCCCGTCTCGTGTCTCGGAGAACTTCTCGCAAGTCGCGACTCATCGTGACGCCTGTTTATATAAAGAAAAAGAAAAAGACTAAGCAGAAAATTGCAAATTTCTTGTCGGTTCGCAAATTGGCAGAAATTGCGATTCCTCGAAAAAGTTACGGACCCTCGCGACTCCCACCGATGTACTTTGATTCGTTTTTTTTCTTTCAATTTTTATTCTTTCGACTTGGGGCCAGTCGGTTGTAGAATATTATTATTATTTTTTAATTTATTTATTGATTTGTTTATTGGAGAGAGATAAGAAATCAACCTCCCAATGTTCCCACAAAAGTAGAACATTACCCTTGAGGTATCTGGGTTTTGTTCCAGCTACAGCAGCATCATCAGCTTCAACAGCAGATTCTCAGACAACAATTTCACGCCCAGGAGAGACATCTCGCCGAGATGCACGAGCAACAAATGCATCAATTGAAGGTCAGCAATTATTAATTTTATCGTAACGAAAATAGTTATGAATTTCAAAATACTTATTTTAATCAAAGTCGAAATTATTACGAAATTACTTCGCGATAAGATCGAATTAAATTTCACTGATGAAGACGACACTTTTTCATCTCTCTCGGCGAAGAGAGCGATAGAGAGAGAGAGTGGGATGACGATGACGACGATGACTCTACTCGACTCGGCTTAACTCGCGAGCGACGCGACCTGCCACTATGGTGTGTAATCTGTAATGTTATCACGTGCAATAACGCAGAGTCGCGCGGGCGGCCCTAATTTTTTTATTTACCGTCGCTATGAATAGCACACGAGAGACCATAGCACACGATTATCGAGAAAAATTATTACGATCATTTTTCTTTCTCTCGTTTTCTTAAAAACAAATCGTTCTACATTATAATATTTCTCGCCTTTATTTCAAAACACGAAAATATTTTTCAAAATTTATAATTATACCGTTGGTCAAAAAATAACCACGTTTCTAACACGTGATGTGTGTCTATTGGAGAAAAAAAAACGCAGTGACTTTGTGGCCAACTTAACGATTCATATATTTAAATTATTGCCGAGGAAATTCGAAGGCTTCTTTAACGAGGAGTTGCGACCCTCGTCGCGGTCAGCATTAGCTTCTATTTATAGAAAAAAAGTGGAGAATATTCTGCCGTGTCACGAGCCTTTGACTATTGGTATGTGTGTGAGTGTGTGTGTGTATAAGTAAATCGCTCGAAGCGAGGACAAACTTCGTTTATCGAACCGAACAATGAGGAGTAAAGTAAAGCGAAACCGGGCTTAATGCTGTACGGTCAGGCCACCGTGGCAAAGTTTCACAGTTCGTGTTCAATTATAGTACAATGGACAAGGCGGTTTGACCGAACTTCTCGTGACAAATTAACTCTCTCTCTCTCTCTTTCTTTCTCGTTCCCGATCGTCCAGAACAACGCGTTCGTTTCTGAGCCATTTTCTGATTAAGAGCCTCGCACGAGCAAAACTTCTTCGATTATTCATCCCAGTATGCTCGCAAGTTCCTTAATTCTTCGATCGGAAATCTTATCGCTAAGGAAACCGAGAGACACAAATACACGACGAATCGACCCACTTTTTCTCTTATCGAATTTCTCTTCGAACGGTTACATTTTTTTTTCTTTTTGCTCTTATTTTCTTCCTCGACACTCGCTTTATTTTCGTTTATCGCCGAGACGTTGATAAACGATCGAGACGAAAAAAAGAGAACGCTCGTTTTCTCGAACGTACGACGGTGGAAAAAAGTATACAAATATTTATATTCACGAATAAAGCGAGAAAAATTCAAATTCGTCTCGATATTGCGTGAAAAACAAAAGAAATTCTTATTTTTCACGTCGTGCACGAGATTATATCTCTCGAGGTCGTGATCGAACTTCAAAATCTCAATTTTTATCTCTCCTACGAGATGGAAGCCAAGACATCCCGAGGAAAAAATTAATTCCTCCGTTTTCTTTCGATTTTAACGTCGATGAAAATAATAATGTCACGAGTAGTTGTTTTTGCTCTTTTTATTTTCATACTCGCTCCACCAACCAGCGATAATAATACTAAAAATAAAATCATAGCAAAGGTGTCGGCGCTGCCGATGACGATAGCGTAACGAGCAAACAGGTTGTCCCGACGATCGAAACGCCACGAACGCGCCGAGCCACGTGGATCATGACGTTATTGTATTTTTAAATCTCTCAGACTTCTGTTGTTCGGATGATGTAAAAATAACGAATTGTCCTCTCGTACAAAAATCGTGAAATAAATAAATGCTCTTTCACTTTCGCAATGGAAAAAACGAAATAGGCACGGTAATAAATACGTATAGGCTTTCGTTCGAACTACACTTAACATTTACATATATATATATATGTGTGTGTGTGTACACTTTGGTGCAATGTACGTTACATATAGCAAAGCTTACTCACGGTTAGAAATGCTCGCGAAATCCATTCACGTGCACCCCATAAACCGTACGTTCGACTCCTTTATCTCTCTCTTTCTCTCTTTCCCTCTCGAGCAATTCGACCATTTTATATACTGCAGCTCGTTTTGTTACTGTTGCTGGTGGTTGCCCGTGGCTGGTTCTTCTATTAATAGAACGCATCCACGCTACGTGGGCTCGAAGGTTATCGATTCGCGTGTTTGTTGCCCGGTGGTTTGCTCGCGACGTTTATACTTGTAACATTCAATCCCCCCTCCTTCACGAATCAACCATGTCGTATATCGTGTCACGTACACTTAAATTATACGTAGAAATACAAACACGATAATAATAAAAAGTCGGGATTAAACGTGAAATTAATATTAATTAAAGATAAAAAAGAATTATCAAAATTTGTGGTAACCTTGGTATAAAAATTGGTCAATTCAAATTATTTGAATATGTATATATATTTTTATTCTCTCGTAGAATCCCGTAGGTTTTCGAGAAAACAAAAATCAGATACAACGTTACACAATAATCGTTAAATAGCGCGTAATTCCGAATACGTTTGAGATAAGATCGCTTGGAAAATTAAATTCTAACGATGATTATGTTAATACGCGAATAATAAATGATACGTGATCAAGTTTAATCGTCCGAGAAATTGCTCTTTCGACGATCTTTCCCGTTTTCGTTAAATATTTGTATGTTTATGTCTGGGTCGTCGACAAATTAATCTCGTGCACAAGACTCTTCTTATTTTTTTCTTCTTTTCTTTTGCCTGTAAACATTTTTACACTCGAATAGTTAAAATTGTTCACACGCAAGTGTTAGGCACGTTGTCCAACGAGCTTTAGACTTTCGTATACAGCTGTCGGTGTCGATATATATCTCACCATTTACCGTGGGGACACAAAAATTTAACACTCCGACATTAAAAACTTTTCCGAGCTACGACTATGCCTCGCGCTAACTTCTAACCTTCGTATATATACATACATACATACATACATATAAATATATATATAATGTAGGTTCTATATGTATATAACTTTCGGTTGAGGACATTGCAACGCGCATCGTGCACGTGCGACAAGTGTTATGCGACGGTATTTACGACGATATGCATAGACTGCTCACTCGGTTGAAGAACAGCGTTAAATAAGGAGAAGAGTCGATAAACACCGATACGTACATATTCGTGCTATTTCAAACACGTCCTTTCTTATATACCATTGTTAAAAATAAATCTTTATCAGACATCGCGATATGAAATATATCGTTTGAAATATTGTTTTTCAAAGTACTTAGTTATATAAATATGAACGTGTATCATCGATCTCTCTGTATACAACGACGAATCGAAGATTCGTAAATGATTCTCGGGACGAGCCCGTACGAAACGTGGTATTTAAATCGGCGATAGGCGAGCCTCGGTATGCGCGACTCTCCGTCCAGTGTGGAAATCACTGCTACATGGTGAAATTGGCCGGTGAAGCTTATTTGCAATGCCGATGAATACGAAGAGCCTGCTATACTCACTATTGACCCAATATCGCGAAAGTGAAGTGCGAACACTCGAGTACACGGTGAAAAATAAGACGTTGGCTACGAGTCTATTTCTAGCATCGGTACGATATAATCTGCTATCTGGAAGGATTTTCATTAAAGATGATAAAATAATGAAGACATTTTTGAAATAAATTTTAATAGTCGTGATTTAAATGGCGAATCGATCAATTTGAATAAAAACGTAAATTATACATTTTTCATCTTTTTCATTTCCTTCGTGATTTTTTACGACACGACCAATCATTTTTTGTCCTTGTCGAAAACGACTTTATTCATTTATTGGAGAGTTTTTAAAATAGGCAAGGACGCTTAGCGAGGTGAAAAAAAAAGAAGACGTCGGTGTGATTGATCGAAAATTCCGACGTTTCTCTCGTTTGCTTTCGTCTATCGATAGAAACGATCCTCGAAATCTGTTAGAATTAGGATTTTGCGAAAAAAATCATTTGCATCGTGTCTGGCGAGTGAGTCTCGAACGTTCGTTAAGCCCCGCTACGTACACGATCGACCTCCTCGGCCAGTGGAAAAGTACAGAATGGTCAGACGTGGCAGACAAGCCCAAGCCAGCTGCTGGCTGGATTCTCTCTCTCTCTCTCTCACACACATTCTCTTTCTATCTCTTTGACTGGTTAGTTCTTGATCGGACAATAAAGACCGCCTGTACAACGAACCGAGAATGTATACTCTCTCGTGCGAAGCCTCGTGCTAATTTTTATTACGAACGTTTCTCTTAATATTCGTAGATTCGAATCGAGTGAAGAATAAATTGAATTTAAGATTTATTTTCAATTTGATATTCATCACAGTGGAAATAAATTTTATTTCTCTCTTATCGACCGCGAGTCGTGAAAAATAATAGAGAAAAAAAATTTACCGTTTCTTTTCGAACTGCGTCGATGTCGGTGAAACGTAGAAATACGAGGGAATCTCTTTTATTGTCGCCTATTCACTCGTACGAGATAAGCCCTTCCCTACGAGAGTCGTGTTTACGACAAGCACGATAGCGAGTCCGTTATCAACGAGACCAAATCTAAACAGCCACTTTTACTATCACAAGCGACTGTTCGGAAATTTCTCTCTCGCTTCTGTCCCTCTCTCTATCTATCTATCTCTCCATGCTAAGATGGAGAAGAGCACGTGATAATGATTGCTACAACTTTGTTTTACAATTACTGATCCTTAATCACGTTTTAATTTCTTAATTAAATATTTAATTTTGCATATTTTCTTCTGTTTGTCTAACGACTAAGGTTATTTTTTGTTCACAGGTCTGGGAGCAACAGAAACAGCTCGAGGAACAAATTAAGGAAAAAGAGAGGCTGGAAGCATTGAGGAAAAAGGATAAGCAGGATCACAGCGCAAATGCCTCCACGGAGGTCAAACAACGTGTCAGGGTAAACATTTCACGATTTTTTTATTCTTTATTTTTTAATTATTGCGACTCGTTAAAATTTATCTTATTTCAATGAATTATTCGTTCGGCCAAGCTGAATAATAATTGTGAATTGATTCGCTACTTTCGTCGTTCTTTTTTTCTTATCTCGTGATCATCTCGTTGCAGAGTTTTCTCGTGCAGAAAATGCAGAGGGAGGCTGCAGTCGCGGCGAATGGCGCAGTGCCCGGAACGACTGGTTACAGAAGCTGGTAAGTTCGTTAAAAAAAAAAAAACAAATCGATTAACGCGATCCCCACAAAAAAAAATTGACTTACACTCTCTAAACTTCTCGAAAGAATTAAACTTTTCATTGGTATAACAATGAAAAATACTAGCTTGGACGATAATCGAGTTTATAGCTCGAGTCTTGCTTTCTTTCCGTCGGCCTTCATAGGCCTGTTAGCAATTCGTCGGTCGAAAAAAAAAATTCCCGGGCCTCGAATGGAAATCCACCGTAAGCCTACGTGCTATCTACCACGTTTCAGTCATGAAATTCATCCGCGTCTCGTACCTCCGTCATTGCGTCACGCCCGTTTCCTCCTTGCCCTTTTTATTTTACTCGCGCCATTTTTGTCAGGGTCTCGAGATAAAATTTATGTGACTATCGCGAGCGACAAAAAAAATTATAACGCGCAACTAGTGATTGAAACTATTCCACGATCGATCGGATGATGTTATATATAAGAAGAAGTATCTAGTAGATTCGTTTTCAATATTAAAAGTCAGAAACGCAAATAGAGCAACGAGCGCGATCCTCGTCCCGGTGTCTCGACGCATATTGATCGTCCAATTATGCAAATATAACAAAGCCAATTATATTCGTTGGCAATCAAATTTTTGAATCGGCCCTTATTAATCGAATTCCAACAGTCCCATTCCCATCTTTCATTTTCCACGGATGATAATATTGTACACTCGTTGCAAGCGCGCGAGAGAGAGAAATACATTCTGAATTTTCCGAGAATTTGGAGCGAACAAACGCGGCTGGGTTTGTGAATTTTTTATTCGTAACCCGATGTCAGGCAGAAACGTCAAATTCACAAATTATGAGGATCGTTTTTAATAGAATTCGAAACCGAGGACTGTATAACCAATTTTCAATTTTGCTGCTGCGCGTCGGTGGTGGTGGTGGTGGTGGTGGTTGGTCGTCGTCGTTCGTCGACGAAACGATAATAGCCCAACCTGTCCCAGTTATCCATTTAGCACCGGTGCACGAGAAGAATATTTCTCCGTATTTCCATTACTCTCTCTCTCAAATAACGACGTTCCGCATTTCCGCTAAAAGCTAGTTTCCTACGATCCTCTAGTTTTTTTTTATAACCTCGTACGCGAATTCTCCACATTATTTTATTAAATAAAAGCTTTATGTTAAAAATAAAACCTTGAATTAACATAACGAATTGCGAATTATCTATGTTACTTTTTGTTTTGTTTCTTCGTATCGTCAGGCTTCAACCCCAATCGGAATCCGGAAGCACCGGAAACGCGGCTCATCCCTACAGAATGCCACAAATGTTGCAAGAGAAATTTGGCGATGACTTTCCGCTGAGAAAAACAGGTAAACGGAAGCAATTAATTATTTTTAAATAGAAATTAAATTGAGCGTTGGGTTGTGTACTTGGTCCGAATAGTCTGTGTTGATAGAAAAAGAAATGGCCTACTAAAGCATGACTCGCTCGTCGTCGAGACGAACGCGAGTAACGCGAATGGTGCATATGTCCATTTATTATTTTACTTTTTATTTTAGTTACACATTTTTTTTTCTCACGCGTAGTTCGAGAAAATACGAAAAACGTGTTTGCCATTTTCGCCTCGAATTATTGAGCGTGCAAAGCGAATGTGTATGGAATTTCGTTAATTCGATATTTGCGTGGCACAACGACGTCCTTCTACGTTAATTCCTTCGTTTGTCTTCACTCTGGCGAAAATAATTATGAAATCATTTTTCTTTGTGCCAATTCTTATTATGTCCGAGAGCGACAGAAATTTGTAACTAAATAAAGTAACGTGAAAGGGCGAGAAGGACGTCGATCGATCGCAATAATGCTTATCCCTCATTGATCGAGAGACGCGGCGAGCGTCTCGACGCCAAGTAATTAATTCACCTTATTTATATATATATATACACACATATATACGTAAATATATTCGTAAGTGTGTTCCGTGAGCCGTGTGAGAATCGTGTGTGACAGTCGTTCTATACGACTGGTTGCGTATACGTTTATTTGGTATGATGACTAACACCCGGCTGAAATTGGCCAGCCTCGGAGCCGAACCTGCTGAAGGTCCGGCTAAAGCAGCGTGTCATGGAGAGGAACTTGGCAGCTTCGAGAAATTCACCCCTTACGGCACGCCGGAAGGATCGACTGCTGTCGCATCTCAAGCGGAAGTCACTATTAGCAAGTACGTCCTATACTAATTACCCTTATCTATCGTCTCGTCGTATTACTTTCGCTCTCAACGATCCTCTCGGAGAAGGATTTCAGTACAAAAAAAAAGTAAAAATTACATCGTCGTATATAAATTTTATTTATTTTCACTCATTGTTCCACTCTCACGATATTTATTATACGTACCTGGTAGGATTATATGTCTACGCTCCTAAAAATCTTATTGCGAAATTTGATCGACCATCACGAGTATTTGTTGCACCCGTTTTTTATTTATTTTTTCATTAATTGATTGTTGAATTGAATTTTGCCAGTGTCCAGTAACCGCATGACAAGAGATTATTAACATACGTATAGCTTTTCGACACATACACATACACGCACACACGTACATGCACACATGCAAACACTTGAAAACTTCCAAACGTTGGGATTTTTCCAATTCGAACGTATCAATAATGTACACACGGATATAAGTTTCCACTCTTCTTTTTTCTTATTTAATCGTGATACCCCGGAGTCAGTCGATGATTCGAATCTAGTGAAACTCATTTCCAAATTACATTTTACATACGATGAGTTTAATCGATAGAGTTCGAGTCGAATTAGAAAAGAAAAAACGTTTGGCTAATACGAGTTGTCCGCGAATGTTTTGTAGATTCTGGCAGTAATCCGGAATCCGGTCCTAACTCGCCGCCCACGGTTAACAATTCACAAGCAAGTCCGACAGCTGGAAGCAACACACCGATCCAAGAGGTGAGCTTCGAGGATCTACTTGCGCCAGTGATCGGAAATTTCATATTTCTTTGTTTTTTGGGAGACACTTATTCTTTTCGTTCTCGATTTCAGGAAAGTGAACATACGGCTTACGGTGGTCCATTGACGAGCAGTAGTCAGCAGGGAAGTCTGTCGGATCTGTCGTTGTTTAGCTCACCGTCCATGCCCAATATTTCACTGGGTATACCTCACGTACCATCCAGTTCATCTTCGGTAAGATCTCATTGAATTTCTGTTTATTTAAGTAAAACGATTGATCGAAGAATTAATATTCCTCGGTCAATTTCGTTTTCGACATATTTTCCTAAGATTATCTCTCATCGTGGCGTCCACTGATGGATCTTCTTATTTTTAATTAAAATTCAGAGTGGCACGAAACTCGCACCCGTCTCCGAAGCCGAAGTACGTGCTGCCTTTACCGCCCGCCTCGGAATGCCATTAACGGGTCAAATGCTACCGGGTACTTTGCCGTTCTATCCATCGTTGACGGTGATCGAGGGAGAACCGGCGTATATACACAAACAGATGCAAAATTTGGAACAACAAAGTAGCAGGCACGGTACGATTTATGGTGCGCCGATAACCGATACTCAAGTAGCACACGCAAGACTGCATAAGGCTGGTCACCGGCCTTTAGGTAGTATGTTCACTCTTTCTTTCTACTGATAACCCGTTCGTAGCGTATCGCGCACTCGGAAGAATACTCGGTTTACTGTCTAATCAATAGTTTTTCTTTGTTTGTCATTACCATGACACAGAATTTATTTATCGCATACCATTACCGGCCTATTTCGAACAAATGGTCTTCCGAATGCGTCACGCATCGTTCTCCAAAATTTCACCTCGACAGAATTCTCATTTTCTTTGGGATTTTCTATTTACGGCATTCAGGTAGAACACAATCAGCTCCTTTGCCGCTCGGTCATCCGATGCTTCAAGGCGGTATGATAGCACCACCAACGACTCATTACGAGGAATATCTCGCTGAGAAACAACTTCACGATCAGCAACAAGCTCACAATTATCTCAAACAGCAGATACGACAGACGGTATTGACGCGAGTAGTTTCACGGGGTAGTCAAGCTAATCAATTGGACGAGGCAGCCGAGAGCGAGGAATCCGAGGTGATAGATCTTACGGGAAAGAAGGAATTGCCCGAGGAGAGTGAGATCTCGAAACAGCAGAGAGATCGCGAGCAGTTTCTTCAACAGCAGAGGGATTTGATGATGAGACATACGCTTCAGGTCAACGAATCGCCAGCTTACGTCGGTAGCAGATCGTCGCAATCGGCCAGACCACTCTCCAGAGCACTCTCGAGTCCTCTCGTTCACTTAGGTATGCTCGTTGCTGATACGTAAGGACCTATTTTCACTAATATATTATAGATTTACAATTTACAAATGAAACTTCGCTTAAACATTTAAGTCCAATGACGAATAATTCCGCTTGTGTCAATAAGGACCTCAGGCTACCGGTGGGGACGTTTTCGCCCGTGGCTCGCCGCATCGACCTACCACGGGTCTGGCCTACGATCCGCTGATGCTGAAGCACGCCTGCGTCTGTGGCGAGACTGTCAGAGGCCACCCTGAGCACGGTGGTAGATTACAGAGCGTTTGGGCAAGACTCTCCGAGACTGGTCTTCTGCAACGCTGCGATCGCGTAAGATCGCGAAAAGCTACTCTCGAGGAAATTCAGAGCTGTCACAGCGAGGCTCATGCTCTCTTGTTCGGTAAGATAAGCTAGATACGAATTTATCCAGCGTACAGTGATGAATATTTGTCTCCTCGCTGTTTTTATAATATTTTGTTGCTTCATTTCACAGGCACAAATCCCTTGAATCGTCAAAAATTGGATATGTCCAAGCTCTCTCAGTTGCCGATCAAGAGTTTCGTGAGGTTGCCGTGCGGCGGGGTTGGCGTCGATTCTGATACAACGTGGAACGAGCTTCACACCGCGCCCGCAGCTCGAATGGCCGTTGGATGCGTCGTCGACCTAGCGTTCAAAGCCGCTATGGGTGATATAAAAAATGGCTTCGCGGTCGTTCGACCTCCGGGTCATCATGCCGAGACCAACCAGGCAATGGGCTTTTGTTTCTTCAATTCCGTCGCGATAGCGGCGAAGCTTCTTCAACAGAAATTAGACACGCGAAAAATACTAATTTTGGACTGGGTAAGAAAATAACCAATTTAACCATTAACTTAACCAATTTCTCCATTATCTCCAAAGTACATTATTTTTTAACGATCAATGTATTTATCGTTGTTCTTTATTATTGCAGGATGTTCATCATGGAAATGGTACGCAGCAAATGTTTTACGACGATCCGAGAGTTCTCTATCTCTCGATACACAGGCACGACGATGGTAATTTCTTCCCCGGCACGGGTGGACCAACCGAGTGCGGCGCTGGCGAGGGTCTCGGTTACAACGTTAACGTCTCTTGGTCCGGTGGATTAAATCCACCGATGGGCGATGCCGAGTATCTCGCAGCTTTTCGAACGATCGTAATGCCGATCGCCAAAGAATTCGACCCGGACGTAGTAATAGTTTCCGCTGGATTCGACGCTGCTATTGGTCATCCCGCGCCATTAGGAGGATACAAAGTCAGTCCCGCGTGTTTTGGACATATGACGCAGCAGCTTCTCGAACTCGCCGATGGTAAAGTCGTACTTGCTCTCGAGGGTGGCTACGATCTTGCAGCAATTTGTGATTCCGCGCAAGAATGCGTTCGAGCTCTTCTGGGCGACGAACCGAGTCCTCTTCGAGACGAAGAATTAACACGCGTACCGTGTCAAAACGCCATCGATACGCTCCAGAAAACTATCGCCATTCAGGTGAATATAATGTTTTATTCAAGAACAAAAAATATTTCCCTGCACGGAAATGATTGCAACGATTGTTTTTACTTCAGATGTCGCACTGGCCCTGTGTCAAATTAGCAGCTCACACGGTTGGTATGAGCGCTCTAAAGGCCAGTCAGAAGGAACACGACGAGATAGAAACGGTATCCGCAATGGCTTCGCTCTCTATGCAACAACCGACTAATCTCTCGTAAGAGTTTTTTTTTTTATTTGTCTTGAAACGGTAAACCTAAAGTTTCACGCTCATCGCGAACCTATCCCCTTGAACGTCATTACTTTGAACAATTTGCAGAACTACGCCAGACCATTCCCGCGAAGTTTCGGAAGAGCCGATGGAACAGGACGAAGCTAAGTGAGAGCCACGTGTCCGACGATTCGTGAAATCGTTCGTTTTACTTTCGTCCGTAGACAAAATGTCGATGCTTTAGTCGACGAAGATCAAGTGTCAATCCACCTCGGCGTCGTGTTGTACTTGCATCAAATGCGAGTCATCGACGAGCAACTAAATTTCCTGGATATATGGAAATACGATTGAGGTTTGTTTTGCAATCGTATAATCCTAAATTAATGAAGACGACGAGAAGGGTCCGAATGTTTATATCAACGCGAGCTTGTTCTCCCGATGCAAAGTCTCGTCACTTCGACGGGGATTTTTTTTTTCGTATTTTGCGATAAAATATGTTTTACCCTTAAACGCGACACTTTGGGATGAAACAAAATAAAACGGGACATGATGTCTCGTCGAATTGTGTATATACCAAAAGTACATAATACGATTCCCCGTTAACATTTAATCGACCCTGTTCTTCGTGAGACAATGAAATCTCTGGATATAAATATATATTATCATAAATTTCTCGAGCTCCGTTTGAGCGGAAATGGGTGTCGTTTCAGTACGCGACACCGTCGTAGCCGACGAAACGCTTGATCGCGTACGGAAGAGCTACGTTTTACAGGTATCTGATGTAAATTTGTGTATTTTAAAAGTACAAGCACAACGAATGAATCGACGATGAAACGTACGAAGCACTCCTAATGATCGGACCAACGAACTTTTTTTTTTTTTTTTTTTTTTTTTTTGACACGTGCTAGATACCCTGCTGTTTAGGAATTTGTTAAACTCGTAGGTAGCACTAAAAACATAAGAAGAAATAAAGTTTGTCTCGACGTTTGAACTTCTCTCTATGAAAAGCGCTGCAGTACGAAACGATCGAACGCGTGCATCGAAGAGAGCTTTTTGTGTACAGTTCACATCTTCGGGTATTGGCTGGAGTGATGTGCGAATAAGAGTTGATAAAAAAAAGACAGTAATAGCGTTGTAAGATTTAGTCGCTCCTCTGCATGAAACGCGGAGAAGTTCGTTGCAGCGCATTGTGCTGGCCACGGGCGCTTTGTTTCACTCCACGAATCGTGAAATTTTGTGCGCTTTAAACGTACTAACTGTGCTGTTCCCAGACGACGGAACTTTTCACACGTGTATTTTTTTTGTTTGTCCGTTGGATACGATTTGTCGAAATGAGAAAGAGAAAGAAAATATTTCACACGATAGAGGAGCGCGCAAACTCGTTTGATGCGCGTATTAACCGATTTCTAGACGGTAAATATATTTGAGGGGATATATCTCATTCGGAAAAAGGTGTGATAATACAGTTCAAACGTTATGGACACCGGCAGAGATCAATCGTTCGCTTCTCTTTGGCTGCACATTTATTTTCGGAAACATTACAGGGGCAATGATTTTTGAATATCAAATGGGTAACAACAATTAGCTCGAACGCGTTCGAGTTTGTCATTTTAAAAACTTACGGATATCGATCGTCCTTTTCTTTCCTATTCTTCACTCGTTTTTATGACTCGGTTTTCTGCTGCGAACAAAGGCTGGTGCGATTTTTGTGATACCTTGTAAAAAGTTAATTAACATACAGTTTAATCGAGAGTATATGGGGAAACGGCGAGAGGGAGAAAAAGTAATTTGAAAATACAAGCATTTATTTTTGTGTCATGCATTTTACGAAAAAAATGAAGATATATGAAATTTTATTATTAAAAAACGGATGAAAAGATACTATATATATATATATATATATATATATATATATATATATATATATATATATATAAATATAATTATTATATTGAAAAGTATGTATATTGCACATCTGCATATATATTGTGGACGCAGATATTATTCTACCCCAGGAATCTCAAATATCTGTTGTATGTTGCTCTACAAGTATTCGAAAGGAAGAAGAAGAAAAACAAATCGTTATTATATTGAAAGCGCAAGCCCAGCTTATGTGTGTATACATCGTACAACATTAATTAACGTAGCATGAAGAAAAACAAATGAAATTTGTAACAAGACATCTTTTAGTGTGGCATCGATGGAGGTTCGTGTTCCAGTCAATGTCACCCAAAGACGCGACAGCTTGAATAGGCAAGTTACAAGCTTTTAACGACGACTATAACGTTGAGATCAATTGACCCCTGAGTATGTCTAAATAATTGGGCAGTATTTAAACATCGGGAACTGGGATACTTACCTTGCAAGATGTAAGCCGTTTTATCGCAGTGTTATAACGTATAATTAATATGTATATTGTATTTAACTATTTATGATTCGTAAGAACAAAAAAAGATACGTGTAACTGATGTCCGGTTCTTATTTGCGAGTCGAGATTGGAGTTGTTATTCAGTCATAAGATCGTGGCGAGAGTTCAAGAAAAAAGTAATAAAAAAAAATTGTGTTTGTTCGAAAAATGACGTTAGACCGTGCGGAAGCAACGTGTTTTTAGGAAAAATGTCTCGTCCTAATTAACAGAAGGCCTATACGATTTGCGTTGTCTATGGTCGACGTACTTCTTTTTAATGAGCCACACGACCACTTGGTATATATATATACATATATATTTGTGGTTGAGTTCTGCTCAAATCGACAGAAACTTACAAACATTCCGATATCATACGTAGCATACTGTTACACGTTAACCGTGTATGGCTACATTGAATATTGAAAATATAAGTGATGCAAATCTATGTTAAGACACGAGCACGAAGTAATGTCTATGCTGCGTATACATGGTTATTGTATCGGTAATACATTTTTTATGTATATAAATGTACCTCGTAAATTAATTTTAAATAAAAATAAAATAATTGTGTTAAAAAAAAGATATTCTTCGATGTATTACCTTTTTTTCAATGATGGCCTCTCGACGGTGAAGCGACGTTTGGAGACTTTACGTCGGATGTTCGAGAACTTTGGGAAGGACAGGTGTAGTATAGATGGAGCAAATACATAACAATATTCAAGTCATTGCTGGGACTGAAAACGTTTAATTAAGTCTTTGTACATAAAACAATAATAATGAACATAAATTCATTGCAAATCACCATCATATATTAGCATTTGATGCGTAGTGCTATTACTACTATTATATGCTCAATAGTTTCTAGTTTCTATCGTTTTTTTATTACAGGTTTTTATGCAATTATGATTAATGTTGTAAAATCGTGTCCCGTTCTGTCGTGTTGTGAGGGTTTTACATGAAGAAGAGGGAGGGCAGATAAAGGGACTTGTAAGTTCTGTGTATTCGTGTATTGTTTCTCGGGATAACTTATACTTAATGCGCCTTGCTCCATAATATGTAATGGGGCTCTTCTGGCAAACGTTGATAACCAATATCTTATCATTCCGCAATAATCAATAATAATTATATTTTTTATCCTATTTCATATATATGTATATATATATATATAGATATGTGCGTGTATACGTGTATATATATGTACACATATACGCACATACATACAGACACATATATATACATATATATATATATATTTATATATTTGTAATATACCACAAATCGTTATCAATATAATACAATATTGATTATGTATACATTATATAACCTATAGATCTATAGAATATATTTATGTATTTACATAAGAATATTTTGGAAACAAGGGAATAACATTTAAAAAAAACTGGCTGCGCGTTCGCATGAAATGTTAAACAATTATCTCGCACCAACGATGATAATGGAGTAATCATTGGGACAAGAAATTGTGGAAAAACTGTCGATACCTATTAGGAGTGGAATTTGTATTCCTTTCGTAATGCAAACGTCGGCACTACGGGTTTGTCCGAGCTAAGTTCATCTTCGAGTTTTTCCAGGATAGTTCATGCAAACGCGAACATATATGTTGCTTCAAATGATCATCATATACGAAATATCTCGAAATGAAATATAGAATCGGTCTCTCGGTATTTGATTGATATCTAAATACATCAAAACCGTGGTTTTTATATGTCATTAATTTCGTAACGGGCTCTGCGTCAGAAAAGCGAGCCTAAAATTAATAAACCGAGACAATCATCCTAAATGCTGGTAGCAGAAACATTCCGCATACATATAAGAGCCCATAATGCAAATGACAATTGTAAACTAATGTAAAAACAACAAAATCGCGTACCATACATCTTCTTCGATTCAATAATATTATTTTAAAAACTACGAAATTTCTCTCGTTGGCTTGTAAAGTAATAAGTTCTTATAGTATCGTTTTCGCAGCTCGTTCCCTTTCTTCAATGAGTCATCCTCTCTCGAGATCTTAACATATGATTGTATATTTTGCATGACGCTTTGGATGAAAATAGGTACCCCGGTTGACCGCGTCGTTTCGCAACTCTTGTTTTTTTAATTCTTTATTTCATGTCGTAAATTTGATGGTGGTACAAAGCGGGCTCGTCGCGCGTCTTCTTTTTCCCCACGTTGATCAACTTTCTTCGCCCCTCCAATCGTTGATCAACGATTTTATTTCGCTGTTCGTGATGACAAATACAAAAATAAGTAATGCGGAGCCGTCGCCGTTTTTTCGTCTTCTCAGACCTTGATCACTCCGATGCAGCAGCAAGAGTCCATGTATACTGATGAAATATAAATATCGTCATTTCTTTCATCAATATTCAATAGCTCTTGGCCCCGTTGGAATTTTATTAGCTTCTATATATATCCAAAGATTTGTTGTCTTTGAGTCAAGAAATTCAATGGAAACGTACAGCTGTTTCACCTCCTCGTTTGTACATACACGGCGCGGATAATAAATTGACGTTTAGAGCAATTTGGGCATGAGTTGCACTACAAATTGTCGCAGCTTGATCGAAACTGCGATAAGTCAGTAACGAACTTCGAATCGCGAAGGGCAACGCTCTCTTTTGCAAGAAAAACCAACAACGTTGTTTCGTTTCGATCAACGGCGTCGATCTCTAATTATTGATTATGCCAATGATGATGGCAATATAGGGATGGGATGTTAGCGAGGATATCAGGAATCGATCCAATCGCAAAACCATCGATCTTGAAAGTCGGGTTTCTCGAGTACCAGCAAACTCACGACGTGTTCCACAATGATAACGTCCCTGGGAACTTTTGTTGCGCATAGTATATACATATAACGTTCTTGTATACATATTATTATACTCAGACAGAGTTTCCGTTATGTTCCTAGGTGAACGCTGAAGATGATACATGCAACAAATCAGCAATGATGGCGCTGATTTTTTGTGTACAGGTTACAATCATCGATCATCATCCTACTGATATTACAAGGATATCGTTTGAGATCAGTGCCATTCGTGATTTATCATAAGCAAGGCGTTCCTTCATTCGTTACTTGTACTTTTCCGTTAGTGTTACAATTTACGACGGTTATCCATATTATTTGTGTACGATCGGATGTAAGAAAAAACGTTTCGTTTTTTTTTTCTTTTTTCGTTTTAATGTACTCAGGAATGTGACCGCTTCGAGATAAAGCATGCGCGTTGCAAGACGAGACAACCAACTTTCTGCATCGACCATTTCAAATCAGAGAGGATGGAAAATAAAAGTAAAACATAACACGGGAGACTGTCGCGTCGCCTTACGCAATCCGTTCACGTACGTGTCACGTACGTGGGGAACATTTTAGCACGGTTCTAAAATTCTTTTATGGAAATAACAATTTTTTTTTCCAGTCCTTAAGGCTTTTGTAAGTTACTCGGAGAAACTAAACTCTTCTATTCGTACGAAACAACAACGTTTTATGTGTTCAATTCACAGTCGGGCTGCTCAATTGCCGAAATGGCAAATAGGTTCGAATTCGCGCTTTTCAAAGCCCGTACATTTGCTGGGCTCTTTTCATCGAATGCGTGATTGTCCCCGTGCGATTTCAGAACTTCTCACTTTTTGCTAACCTATGTACATGTATTGTGTAAAGTTTATCTTACTTAATGGGTCAACAACAGGCCCCCCTCACCACTCTCCGTGAGGCCTTTGAGTAGTCGGAAAATGTATGGTTCATTGTGCTCGAAGCAGCGTCTCTTGGTCTTACTTGACAGTGGAAAAATTCTGTTGAGAATTTTGATTTGATGAAACCCATCTGTTAAAGACATCTCTGTAAGACAAGAATAATTCGTATTAGACTCTTTCTAACGAATATCGAGCACGTAAAAATTGATATATCGAGTATTTCCGATATTGCAAAGTTTACTTGTTGTTTCTAAATGAAAATCAAAAAATGCTCACACAAACCTGCAGTGGCTAACCACGCACTCGTTGCTGCAATACTCGTCTTCCCATTCACTGTTGGATACAGCAGGATTGGGGCAACCGTGACGAATGCAAGAGTTTGAAGGTGGCCTTTGACCTCCCAAACCTCCCTGAGATCCGCTGACAGGAGGTGGGCTCGATAGAGATTCACCTCGGGGTGGACTCATGTGCATTAACTGTTGTTGTACTTGTACCTGCTGTACTTGCTGCTGTGGAACCTGAGAATCGAAGATAATATCCGTGATTAATTTGAAAAAGATAACATTAGACTTTAGTAATATTGCAAACTTAATGTATCAGTCAATCGTCATTTATGAAAACACCGGTAGCAACGTTCTTGGTCTAAATAAAATACTATCCGTGATTCGAGGTTATGTTTATGAAAATAATAAAAAACATTCTCATCCGTCTTATTAAATGGATTTCCCTGCTAAAACTAGTACGATATATAATACCACTCACGAGATAATAATTTCTACTGGAATTGAGGTTAATAATAGAAAATACTTTGCTCAAATTAATAAGAGCGTTCGTATCGGCCATTATTGTCAGCTTGGTTCCTCGTACTTCCGAGAGATGACGCCACTTGTACCGTTTCGGTGAATATTAATCGATTAATTTCTTGCGTCTTTCGAACATGACTTTTTACCGATTTTCAAGCGTATTATTACAACAAAGATCGAACTATTCGTTACGTTGTTACTACACAAGAGGATAATTAGCGGCCATTTTGACTAATGGGCGGAGAGGCTAAAATTGCCCGGTAATTTGACGGCAATCTCGACGGTAATGCAAACCCTCTGTTTAACGCTCGTCCTCTGACTGCGTTGCTTTTCTGTTTGTTTCACGTACGTTTCCACTGTATACAAAATTGTGAACGAGCAAAAGCGAGAAGAGGAAAAAGAAGGGACGGACCGCGAAGAGGTATAGGAAAGGGGCTGCGCAGTGGGCAGTGCTTACGCTAGCACAGACTGCGTGCTCTTTACACTCGTACGAGGAGGACATACGTAACCACTCTCATTCGGTCAGGACGCACACGCACACGTTCTCTTCTCGTCAGTCACTCGGTTGGTCGAAGGGCAAGTTCACTGACCTGCTGCATGTATTGCTGCTGTGAGACTTGTTGCTGCATATGCTGTTGCTGCGTCATGTGAGGTGGCGCCATAGGATTGCCCATCATACCCTGAAACGACATTTATTATTGCTTATTCAGCCGTCTCGACGGTGTTTGTCACCTTCTTCGTCTTGCACCGTTCTAAGCTCAACAGACAGAATTGCATGCGACACGAATTGTTTTCATAATACACAAAGTCATCGCATTCTCTTCCGAATGCCAGAATAATGTACAAACTTCGAACGCGGATTATGCCAGTTTTATTGATGGGAATAACAGTAATGATTTTCGACAATTTAACATATCCGATTTAAAAAAAAAAAGTCCCGATCATCAAGAAACGTAAAATAATTCGGCTCATTGCTTACCTGTTGCGGTGGTTGTTGAACGTTTCCATGCATACCAGCGAGATGATGAGGTGATTTTTTGATGGTCATTTGTTGCTGTTGCTGTTGATGATGTTGCTGATGTTGTTGGGGTGAAGGAGGTTGGGGCTGAGGACTGTAGACTTGATAAGCGACGTTACTTGGACCAGGATTACCAGGATATGCACCATAAGCACCGTATTGAACGGGCTGTGCTTGTTGTTGTGGTTGTTGCTGCGGTGGCTGTTGCTGCTGCTGTGGTTGTTGTTGCTGCTGTTGCTGCGGTTGAGGAGGCGGCGGGGGTTGATGCTCGTTCTCTGGTGTTCCCTTGCTAACGACCGATGCCCTATACGCCGCGAGTGCCTTCAAGTACTCCTTCTTCGCAGCTTCGGTCTTTTTCTTGTAAACCTGTAAAGTGTAATGTCGATGCAAACATAAGACTCACAGTTACGGGATAAAAATAATTACAATATCTACGACGAATCGTTTTACAAAACGAGTCGCAAAATTTGAGTTAAAACAAAGATCTTTTAAAAGGAGTAAAATTATCGCGATGGCAAACGCGGCGACTGACTCGTCAAAGTAGTGCAAAGCGAGAGAGAGAGAGACATAAATATTCCATCGTCTCGCTTGATTTTGCCAAGGATATATGTATATACGCGCCGTATGTGTTTATTATTGTAACAACCCAAGGTTTTCAGAGCGAATTGCTCGCATGGGTTAGAGAGACAGAGAACAGACGTAGCAAAATGAGGAGAATGGGATTTGATAGCGTGGAATGACGAGAGAGAGAGAAAGAGAGACAGAGCTTGAATTGCAATGAATCAACTCGAGTGGAACTGCATACATATTACTCGACTGTGTGACTTAAAAGCTCGCCCTCTCTCTCTCTCTCTGGCTCTTTCTCTACAGTGAGTACAATGGTGCGAGAGCTCCTTGTAGCCCTCTTCCCTTTTCCTTATAATACGAACAGCCTAGCGACATACCCAGTCGACTTCGTTCTCTCGTCTCTGCAATTAAATACTCTATTCAGCGGTGAATCATTAATATTTCACTCCCGGTACTCTGCACTTGCATCTCGTTGTCGTCTTCCTCTTTATCGTTCCTCGAGCCTCAAATATACGGAGGTATGGGGTTTTTTGTCTTCGTACACTTCCACGATTCTGTCCGATGTGATGTTTTAACGATCGACAGCTCTAGGCTAGCGTCGGATAACTTTTAAGATTACGAACTCGGCCCAAGAATCTAACCAGTGAGTACTCGATCTTGTTTTTTTCTGTATTTCGCAATACGACTACGTTCGAATCACATGCCACAGCTTGTGACCCGATTTTATACATGATTCTTAGTGGTACGTTGCGGTCCTAATTATTCATGCGATAACGTTCGAAGGCCCGGACGTTGATACGTTTCGGAATGAGAGGCAGCTCGAAGGAAAATGGAACGAGAACGGGCTATGGAATGGAGAGCATGAATTGTGTCGAGATAGGTGGGGGAGAAGAATGAAAAAAGAGAATCAAAGAGTGGAGAATGTGACCAGTGTTGCGGAGGTAACGGATCCTTTGAATAAAACATATAAACGAGATGGTTGTCACGGGGATCCCCCTTGAACGCCCGAAATATGTTTAATGACGACATAGAGAAAGAATTTTGTCCTTGCGTAACGTAGCTAGCTTTTCTCTCTGTTATCTCGTTCATTTCATCAAAATCTTGGTGTTGAATTATTGGAGGATCACGAAGAACTCGGCCTAACTGACGTTTGACAAAAAAAAAAACGTTTCAGATAAACTTGGAGAACCGGACGAAAGACGAGTTTGCTTTATCGTTTCTAATCTTGACAAATGTCCGTTACAAGAGACAAGGCATTGGCTTTGTGTTGTCCGTGTAAGTTTGTGCTGGGCCGGAAATTAATGCTTGGTTACAAAGCCTCTCTCGGTCTCAGTAATCTTTAGTGAATCGATGAAAATAAATAAATAATGGAGAAGAAAATGTAGACGACGCGGTCGTGTATTTCATTGCCAAAGAGAGAATACTTTCTTTTAAAAGTTTGGCGTATGACATTGTTCACGATCGATACACGTGGCTCGAATTCTCTTTCTTTTTCAAACAATGTGTAATCATACGAAATGAATAATATTCTCGAACTATTTTCGTTTAGTACACTCTCGTGATTCAATAATGGATGACTCTTTATAAAATAACGAAGCTTATTTTGCCTCGAGTATTCATCGCGGAATAATATTCAACGCCTCGCAAATCCAACTATACTCGTATTATTGTTAAATTAAAAAGGTATGAATGATTTCCGAGATTCGAGGGTTTAACGTTGTATCGCGAGCGGTTGGTCGCGGTCTCACGATGTAACAAATCGGATAAGCTCTTTAACCAAATTAATGATACGTGCTCGAGTTTATACCCGATGCTCGGAATTCATAATTCCCATGGCGATAATAATCGAATTACACCGGTTCAATTAACCGTCGTGAGTCGGCATCGTCGCTGTTTCTTTACACCGTCGTGATGGAGACGTCGGGGAAAAAAAAGAAAAAAAAGAAGGAAAAACGACATTCACGACAGAATTAAATTTCTTTTTTCCATGTTCGCGCGAATTCATTCTCATTTGCGGCAGGTAGTCCGGGCAACGATATCAACGTGAACCTGAACCCCGGTCGAATACACAGCGTTTCCTCTTTGCCCCGGGAGCCCCTCGGAATAACTGAAACGGTGAATTTAATCAAGATTCCATCTACAGTTACGAGCTTGCCCTCCCCCCTCGCTCTCCTTTTCCTGCTCTCTCGCTCTCTTGCTGGCTCTCTACATACAACAGAGTTAAATTTGAGTTTGAGAGCACACCGCTTGGAAATTACTCTCCTGCCTACGTACTTGCATTGCTCCATACTATCTTGCCGCATCCCCTCGATAATTTGCCCGCACGCGAATTCATATTAAATCGAGATTGAGCGATAACGAAAAAAAAATTGAAGAATAATAAGAGAGAGAGAGAGTGAGAGAGAGGGACAATGAAAATAATGAATCCAATTAATTTTACGTATATCAATATCTTTAGAGTTATTACGGAGTGATATGCTGCTCGATTGTAAAGAAAACAAAGGATAATAAATTACTTTTAACTTCGATATTATCGTTGTTGTTATTTCCCATATCGTTAACAATTATTTGTCACGTGTCGTTGAGAGTTTGTCAAATGCGACGCTGGTGTGCGAGTGAACTTATCGCAGAACTATGATTGCGTTTATATTGTACGTTGGAGTACGACGAGGGTTTATGCGCATTTACGAGCGATCGTAACTCGGCCAGATCTAATTACCAATTATTAATGCTCGTGGTTATATCGGCCTCTCCTCGAACGATCGTTATTTATAACTTGGTTGTTCGTGTATCTCCTTCAGAGCCAACCTATGCTCTCGATTTTCTCGACAACTAAACCCTCTCTTGCAAATTCTGGCTCTCCTGTGCCTTTCCTGGTACAATCGCATTATCAAGGAAACAAGTACTTCGTCGTATCGTTGCAGCAACGTAACGTAACGCGACGACGGTGCTAAAACACACTGCGTTAATTATAACTGTGTTGTTCGAACTGTAATCCCCAACAGCTATTATGTCACTGCAGGATCATCCGGCTTATATTCACGGATAATCTTCCTCGATAATGAGGCGTTCGTCGAACAACGATTGTCGCTGTCGTTTCCTATCTCTATTCGATGAGAATATTAACTTACGTTCTTGTGCTCGGTTTCTAGAGCGTCCCACATCGATGCAACGATTTTCGATACTTCGCCGAAGCTCGCGTTAGGATTCTGTCCTTTGATCGCCGCCTGGGTATCCCTGAAGAAGAGGGCATAGGCGGAGACAGGCCTGTAAGGAAAAGAAAGATTGAAACGTCTTTAACAACAAAAAAAAGCAAGATAAATCGTATATCGAATTTATTTCTTACTATCTAGAAGGTAGGACAGTGATAAATAGCAAAGATAGACTAACAAGTGTCAGTGATAACGAGTGACATAACGTTATTTATTTTCCTCCATGATTTTTCAACGTCAGTCGTAGACTCGACGGCAAATAACGTGTTTCGTGTTCCTTATCGTATAAACTGGCATTTAACATTTTTCTCAACGCTCTAACGACGAAGCAATGACACGTTTATTAACCTCGGTGCTCCGATTCACGTTCATTGACTTTTTCGTCTCCCTGCTATTATTCTCCTTTCTGTTTCTCCGCCATTTGTCTAAACAATCTCATCCGGTAGATCGAACGTGACGTCTTTAATAACAACAAAAAGCTCTCTTAGGGTTGAATGAACTAGGCAATTTGTTCCGATCGTGTAATTAATAGTTCGTGCATGACAACGGGAATAACAATAGCGAGCAAATAAAGGAAAGAAAATAATGAAGTAAATAGGGAAACATAAATCGAATCGTTGAAGTTGAGTAATCAACGTCGAAAAATAGATTATAAAAGCTCGTGTACGAGCGATATATCGCTGCTTACTGTGTATCAAGTATTGACCTTTTCCATATTCCTATATATGTCCGAGCTTCGCGAATATCCCTCTCTCGCTTCCTCGATCACTCACCTATCACGAACCGACGTCGAGAGTTTTATTGAATTTCCGAGACCCTCGGCGTATATAACCCGACGGGCACTTCATTTATATTTGCAATTGGTTTGTATTTTTGTAAATCGAAGCTACTCCGATATTAATTGCACTCGAGTAGAAATTGAAACGCCCGGTACGTCGCTAATGCGAACATAAACGTGTGATCCGGGCTCGACTATTACGCAATTATTAAACGCGCTGTGCGTTCAAACATAAATACATTGAATATACGATGTTATACATATTTCTCGGAGTGTTGCATACATGAATACATATGCGTGCGAGCAGAGAAATGGAATAGCCACGAAGCTCTGAGTTCTCCCTTGATTCAGCACTATCATATTCTATACGTGTACATTCGAGTAGATATTTACAAGCCATTTCTATGTAGTAATGCGGTCGCTTGTTCCTGCAGCTGGACTCACGTCCTACATTTACGGGCTTGCAACAATAACGGTAATTGCCAATTCACAGGAGTAATAACTTAGCGAGAGAGAGAGAGAGAGAGAGAGAGAGAGAGAGAGATAGAGGTAGAGAGAGAACTCTAACTCCGGTAATGCGAAACAATCGACTATTCCCAATCTCGCGTCTATCACGATGTATCTTCTCTCTAAATAAATTCATTTCAGATATAAAAACAGCGATGGAAAGACGAGGTAGAGAGAAATATGTAGAATATACGAATAATAAGCTCGTTATACACACTTTTGCGGTTCGTTCGGATCCCTCTTCTTCTTTTTCTTCTGAGCTTTTGGCTTCTTTTGGTTCTTGTTGACAGCGTCGGCTGGCTCCGGCGATGGTCGCTTGATTCCGGCCAACTGTGATGACAATGAATTGTAAAAGGAAGAAAATAAATATTACAAAAAACGTGTAGTATCGTAATTAAGAGAATACATTGAGTTTAATCAAGTGGCGGATCATTAAAGTCGATTGAAAATAAAATAATAGATTGTTTTTACTCGAAGTATCGCAATTAACGACGTTTGTTTAATCATTAAATTATATATACGCGTTCGTGCCGAGAGAATCGTGCCCTTAGAATCGAGTTTTCTATTTCGCTTCGATGTGTCGTTTCGGTACACGATGAATTTATGCACGAGCACCCAATGCCGTTCGACCCCGATATACCGCCGCCTGTGCATCCATCATTCGACCACGAGAGAAGTCTCGGAGCGCGTTGATTCTCCTGTTGCACGATCTCACCCATACGGAATTTCATTTATCCCCTCGCGAATAGGCGAGGTCGATCTATCCTCCTTGTCACTCGAATTACCAACACAATATTCGCGATATAAAATTTCTAATGTTAAAATCGTGATGATATTATATTCTCGACGTTACCCATACGAACCAATTCCTCTTAGTCGACGTTCGGCCATAATACTTCGTCTAATACCGGCGCGGCCGATATCGCGAAGAATCGGAGCCAACGGAGATTGATCGAAGATAAGCCACGAAGAAAATTACAGAGAAGAAAGAAAGAGGGAGAGAGAGAGAGAGAGAGTTCATTCCCGGCAATATATTAGCATAATCATTTTTACGCGCCAGTTCTGCCTCTCCCTCTCTCTCCTTCCCCGTTTCTTTCTACACTTCTATGATTGCTTTCTGTACTTTCTTGTTCAACCGCGTTTTTTTATTATTATTATTTCTTTTCGCGTGAATAATGAAAGAGAGCACATCGCACTTGCGGTATTACGAACAAGATTAGCGAGGAAACGTTTTATGATTAGAAATAGCCCCGGCTACAGCATCGGCAAGAAAAATAGAAAATAAGAAAATCCATCAACGAGTCCGCGTCGATTAACGTTTTTTTCCCCGACTCTCTCGCTCTATCGCGGTAACGTTGTCTCGCGAATCGAACGACAACACGTCTCGGTGTATCCGCGCGGCATTGGAAAAATATCGCGCGAAAGTGTTCCGGGGCTAAGATAGGAATTCTCGCGGAGCGAATCGGACCAAAGGTAAATCCGCGGGACGAGTTAATCAGTAAATTCTTTCGTTGGTGTAGTTTTAACACTCGAGCCTACCCGGCGAATCGGCGCGCCGGTACATTCGCAAAGTGGTGTATACATAAATCGTGCCGAACCGTACACTCGCACGCGTACTGGAGGGATGAATTACGGGTAAGGTCGCGACCTTCATTACGCCTCATCGGATCATTACGTGTTGCGTGGGTAATCTCGACCGCGGCGTAATTGAAACGATTTCATCCAATCAAGCCGCACTGATTCTACTTTGCTACTTGCGTACGCTGCTTTTTTCCCCCTCCGTCCTCTCCCCGTTTTATGAATTTCGCATGCTCGTATCAATCTCTCCGGTAAATGCTACGTTCGTACGGAATCGTATTTAACAATTTTTTTTTTTTTTTTCATAACTTCAGGTACGCGATCGAGGCTAAAACATTTTTGTTGATCGCGAGGTCAAGAGATAAGAGAACATGGGGAATTTATGTTTCGCGGATGAGTCGGTAAATTCTTAAATTTTAAAGGCGTTTTTTAAATTACCATTGCCGAATGCGGGGTACTGTCGTCGCTGTCCTCGCTCGTTGTCGTATTATTGTTCTCCGGTATGACGTTAGGTTGCATCGCCGGTGGACTACCGCCCGTCGGACTTCGATATTGCACGTGTTGTTGTTGCTGTTGCGAATGCAATTGTTGCTGCTGCTGCGAATGCATGTATTGCATGTGTTGCTGTTGTTGCTGCATGTGAACTTGTTGCTGATGTTGTTGCTGTTGTTGCTGCTGCTGCTGTTGTTGTTGTTGTTGTTGTTGCTGCTGCTGTTGAGCCTGAGCTTGTTGCTGATGCTGAGAGTGTTGCTGGAGCAGCAACAGCTGCTGACCACCGTGTTGTTGACCCGTTGCCGTCATCGACGAGTATGAAGCCTGAGGACTTGTGTACGCCGGGCTGTAATCAGAAACAATATTCAAATTTTGTCACTCGAGTTATCAATCGATCTTTTTTTTTTTTGACTTGAGAACGAAAAGAAAATATTTCCGGTACGATTTGCAGCGAAAATATTCGCGATTAAAATGTCCGAATGTCATGGAGGGAGGAGAAGGCTAGCTGCTGCGAGGTTTACGAGGCTTTTTGTCATACGTGAAGAGTAGAATGTAGCCAGGGATGAGGAAAATAATTCAAAAGGTAAGAGAGAAGTATAGGCAGGGTATATATAGTTTAGTAGCAGTACGGAGACGGAGAGAGTTTCACCTCGTCCCTCGGCAACCCCGTGGCTGAATGCTATTTTAACACAAATTGGATAACTTTTGAGATATAGCCGTGGCTGCGTCAGCGTTGGAGGATTTACGGCCCACTCTACATCACCGACTACTCTCTCTCTCTCTCTCTCTCTTCTGCCTTCCACCCGCGTGTTTCCCTCCTCTCGCACCCTGCAGTCGCAATGCGCAGAGGAACGCGAATTGCCCGCGGGTGCTTTTGCACCCCCTCGCCCCCCCCCCCCTGCTGGTATCCACTTCACCTTCTTCGCCAAGGCATTCGCGACCAGGAGACTCGAATTCCCTTTCCCAAAGGTTACCAGACGGAAAGGAAATACAAAATCGAATACCATACCTTGGGCTTTTTTTTCTTTTTATATTTTTGTTGACTACCGCGATAAACGGCTTAAATGCAATGTTCTTCACCGAGCGACGAACATAACCTCTAGACGCGGACGAGAAACGTAACCCCCTAGAGGGCGCGCTCGCGCTGATCGAATTAATCGAAATAACTCACGGTGTGTTTTGCTGATTCTTCGTCGTGAGTCTAATGGGGTTCTGATTTATGTGAGAGCGTGGAACAAAAGAAGGAGAAGGAATCGATAATAACTGAAACGAGAAAATGGCCGATGAGGAATGAGGGGGAAAAAAGTAAACGACAAAAAATTCTTGAACGAGCGAGAGAAAGAGAGAGAGAGATTGAAAGAGACGCGGTACATTACCGCAAAGTGTGTTGGTTGTTACGAACGCACGCCAGTCTCGTGCAAAATCGTAGTCGGTCGCATGTCGTGCGGATAATGAGTTCGAGGGCGAAATTTTCTAACCGCCCGATCGTAAACGCCGCGCGACAAGTTATGAATAAACCGTGCTCGCCATTTTCTTCTTAACTCAATATTTACGATGGCGGTCACATGCGTATCGGGCCAATTAGTTTTTCGAACGAGATACGCGATATTAAGTACACGACGGATAGGAAATAGTGACGCGAACGATAATGAGAAGAGTTCACCCGGTCGCTCTTGTTATTTTTCGCGGCCGCAAGAACAACGCATACCTGAATATAAATTCATCTTTTCACGCGTTACGAATAGTCGAAACGATTCGTCGGAGAGCACGTACGCGAGAGAAAACAGGTTTCACTCTCTCGCTTCTACCATCAACCCGTGTTCCCCCGTGAACGTGTTTTCCCCTCGTCTTTGCTCACACGTGTGTAACTTTAGCGTCCCAATGTGTCTCGGCTCCCTTCTTTCCCTCAAGCCCCTCTCGACCCCAACACCGCCACCACTACCACGCGGTATCTTCCTTTGTTCGTAAGATCGTGTTTTCTCCACTACCAAAACGTCGAGTTATGTCCGAGACGAACGTGTTTTATGTCATCCCGAAGGAAAGTGTACGTCCATCTCGCGCGTCCTTGGCCAAGCGCGAGACGGACGAAGAAGGCAACGCAGAACGCCAGAAAGAAGTGTATAACGCTTCGTTTCTTCTGCACTGTGTGTGTGCTGCTTTGTCTCTCTTTCTGGCTCGTTTTCCCCCCTTCTAGCGGCTCGTAAAACTTATTGTACGTCTCGTACGTGTACCCTCATTCTGTCTCCGTCTCTCTCTCTCTCTCTCTCTCTTCCCATGGTAGGATTTCTCGGCATACCTAAGGAAACAGAAAAGTTTCCGAGGTACGAGTTTACGTTCCACGGGCCTTCGCAAGAAAAGAAAATAACGATTTAACGAAGCCGAAGGCCTCATTGATTGAAGTTCTTGATTGATGATAAATTGTTCTCGAACGGGCGTAGGAGAGACGAATGATCCATCATCGAGCGTTACGAGAAACGTGGGTGTGTGTGTGTGTGTGAGAGCGCGCATGCGCGCGTACAAGAGCGCGCGTGTATTCGAACGCGAAGAAACTAGAAGACGCGATTCACGAAGCCGAGAATATATCCACTTATTATCCCTACGGAGCGTACATTCTAGGAGCTTATAGAAATTTACTATATCGGAGAGAAGCGTTATTGGCGGGAGAACCGCGAGAGAACAATAGTAAAATAGAGATTCCTACGGAGTCAAAGGAGGGGCGGGCCCGGGATCGTTAATCTTCCTTTGTTCCGTTGCGCGCTTTTCCTTTACCATTCTCTAATCGGCGCTGGATCGTACGCGAGAAAGAAAGAAACAGATTGATATGATATAATCGAAGGACTGAAAGAAAGACGGGGACACAGAACGAGAGAGAGAGAGAGAGAGAGAGAATAAAAATGAGAAAAAGAAGGAAAAACAAGACGTACGAGAAACGAGGCAAAAACGTATATCTCGTCTTGGAACGTTTGTGAGTTATCCGAAGTAACAGTAGTGCCATCTAGCGGACGGAATGAGGTATTATTATCCCGCGATGTCTTTCACTCAGAAGATTAATTGCGAGTAATGCCGAGTGGGTAATAGAATAGAAAATGGCAATTTTATGCAGCATTGCAAGATTGCGGGCGTGCAGAAGTCGGCGATATAGAGAAGGTCGTCTTAAAAATACATTGCCACTTAAAACATATGGATATTTCTCGAACGACGTTGACGAAACGCCAAAATCTTATTTCGCGATACGACTCTCACCTGACGTTGATCGGTTGCATCGGGTGTTCTTGCTGAAGGTAGAGAGGCTGCTGATACCCGCCCGGATCGAGATTCAGTCCATCGGGAGATTGTTGCATACCAGCATTCTGCATCATCTAAAAATAAAAAATAAAGAATCACATTAGAATGTCAGATGGAGAAAAATTTATCATCGTTGTATCTTTTAAATTAATTCCAGAGACGCTGATAATATACAAGAAAGACAAATGCACGAAAAATGACGTTATTTCGTAGAAACGAAGATATACGGAAAAATTTAATACTCGCGAATCGGACGATTCGAAGAAGGAAATGTGAACAACAATGGCGTTGACAGGGAGTAAAAAAAATATGCATAAGACACGAGGAATATAGCGATAGTGATGAGAGACGAGGAGAAGAGACAGGGAGAGAGTAGGTCGGGGGTTGGGGGTAAAAGAACAGAAAAGAAACGTTCAATCGGTCTGAACAATGTCGGAAGAGAAACGAGCGGATATGACGAAGATCGATAGACGCGCGCCAGACGAATGGAGATTGCTTTGCCTGTCTGCGAGATGAAATTTTTCAGGCACCTTCTCTCCACTCGCGTTATTCGGTTCGTATAGGAAACATTCTGAACGGCACAATCTACGAAATGTTGGTCGGAATGAAATTTTTCGCCGAGTCAGGGCTTTAATGTCGTAAAGATTTCAACTTTCGCGAAATTGTGTACGTACGTCGTGACGCGTTGCAGAAGAAAAGAAGATGAAGGGAACGAAAAAGAAGAAAAAAGGAGGGAGGGGATGACGATAAATAAAATACCACAATATCATTACCGACTCGCGAGAGGATTGAATTAGAAAAGCTAAAAAGATATAAACGCGTCGACTCTAAAAATGTGCATGACATCTGGCGCCAGTTAATTTTTGTTCTTGGTCGATGGTTCTCATTTCGACGAGAAAAATGTAAATTTTTTTATATTATATCTTGTTTGTTTTGGGATTATAGATTGCAAAATTTTCAATAATCCTTGATAAACTTCGAAAAGAAAAATATGTTAATAACGTCTTGATTAAACTATAGAAAAGACGTACCACGAGTCGTTTAATATCTATTGTTCCTGGGCCGTAGTTGCTTATTTCAGCGAGGCCAGAAAACTAAAACGTGGGTCGTATCGACGATTTAACGACTTCCGCGTTCTTACGGCATTATAATACCGCGACTAAGATATTTTATTTCAACGCGACGAAGCCCCCTCGGCTCTTCACGATATCGTCGTACAGTAATAATGTAATAATAACAGTGCGCGAAGATTCCTAGTTTACCGCGTGGGAAAATAAATGAGGTCAGAGAAGCGGTTAAGAAAATAAAGGAAGAAAAAAAAACGATACACACACGTAGAGCGAGAGAGATGGAGGGTAAGAGAGACAGGGGGAAAGAGAGAAAGAGAGACGAGTGTCAGGGGATTTAAAAAGTGTCGCGAGGTAGAGCTTCTCGCTCGAGACTATAAATTCTTGTCTCCTCACCTGCGACTGATAAGTGTGAAGATCGTGCTGCTGTTGCTGATGATGCTGTTGGTGCTGCTGTTGTTGCTGCTGGTGTTGGTGAGGATGAATCGCCGGAATGTCGAAGTCCTCGTCTCCGAAGCTTGGCGTGTGAAATGTCTGCAAAAAGGAAACAACAAACACACGCATACAGTGGATGAACAATTTTGAAACGAATAAATTCAATGGTACATGCTTAAAGAGTTTATTATTTCTTTATTCCCTCGCGGTACAAACGCGAACTTTGAGAAATTCCACAAAGCGATCGTTCCACCGTGTGCATAAACGGATTTGCGGGAAAGCAAACACAACGGCGAAGGAAACGAGCGAGTCCGAAGGAGCGAGGTCATTGCATTCAATTTAACGCGAATCGAGAGTGCAACGTAAATGTGGGACGAGCAAATATCCTCCCCCATTAGAAGATGGAAAGAGGACAAAACGAAAAGGAAGAAAAAGAATAAAAATAAAGGCTGTGCAAAAGTCGAGAACAGTATTAAAGACAAGATTCGCGTCGAGGGACAAGGTTAGAGGGGTCGTCTCGTGGGATTGCCGGGTGGGTCTAGAGAGGAGAGCAACGGGGTGCAGGCAAGGGATAGGAAAGAAACATAAAAGTGGAATCAAAGAATTTCAACCCCTCTTGCGAATTCACCGGCGCGTATGATAGATAGCGTTATATTGTTCAAAATCCTTTTAACAATTTATTCTCTCGGAACTCACCCCCCCCCCCGCCAAACTTCTTTCTCCTTTCGCCGTACCCCCGCGACTCGTGACGCCCTCGGTATATACATACGGTGTTCGTCGTTCAAAGGGGAGTAAGCTATTTGGTGGAGAGACGAAGAGGGTGAAAAGAGGGAGGAGAAAATAATTTTGTTGTAGAGCACGGCGCAACATCGATCGTTGCAGAGAGAGAGAGAGAGAGAGAGCGAGTGTGTGTGTATGTATGTGAGGGTGGTAGAGGAAGAGACGAGGCGGGAGAGAGGTTGATGTACCGCGTGTGAGCAAGGAACGAGGGGGCAGGGGGGCGTACGAGAGCGAGAGGGAAATAAAAGTTTTTTTAAATTGGATTTAATAGCATCAGGAATTTTCCTTTGAAGGAAAACCTGGGTAACCTATTGATCGACGACTCTCGTCTCCTCCCTCTCCGTACCACGACCCTTTCTCTCTCTTTCTCTCTCGTCACTGCTACCATCAGCAGCACAGCACCGCCTCGTACGTCTAACTTCGCGGAAATTTCGATATACGAGATTTAAAAAAAGAAAAAAAAAAGAAAGAAAAGACAAAAATAAATTTCAAAAAGAGAACTCGTTCCCAGCCAATTTATTATTTCTCGAGAGGATCGCGCTAGGTCGGATACGCGTGGAAAATTTCCAGAAGCCAAGTTTTATGCTCGGTGCATCGTGCCTGAAGGAGAGTCCAAATTTTCGAGCTAATAGGAAGAGAAAAGATTGGATTATCGAGTAACTCTGGAGTGGCGACTGGATGAAGAACGAGGCGAGAGGAACTCATTGTCGTGACGATTAAATAATTTTGAGACGACGGCGATCGTAATCGTCCCGCGTTCTCAATGGATGAATAATCACCAACGGAATTTATGTTTCTATTGTTTGTCATTGGCAAAGCGCGGAGAACGGTGCGAGGCACACCATTGGGTATATTATATCCTCGACATCGGCAAATAGCATCGCGCGAGCGTGAAGTAAAATTAATGGAACGCAATTTCTCATTTGTAGTTGGAATAATGTTTCTCTCTCTCTCTCTATATATATATATATTGTATGTATGTATGTATATTTGTATTTCTCGATACATTTATAATATAAATATACGCGCGTGATCCTGCATTCGCTGACAGATTAATAGCGCGGATGTGTGATCTCGCGTTGAAACTGTATACGTACGAAATTCACTTTTAGTACACAGTGGAAGGCAATAAGCTATGAGTCATGTCTAGTGGGTGCGCACGCGCCATAACTCCTCAATGTTGAAATTGTGTGTGCGTCTCTCTCTCTCTCTCTTGTGGAGAGCGCGTTATCGCCGAGTGCAGCGTTATAGCGAGGTCCTAGCCAGAAAATCATGCCATTGGAATTCTTTGTGTAAACTTGAGATAAAGAAAGAAAGGTCTTCCTGTAACTCGTACAGGGGAAAAACGTATCGAGATAAATCAAAATTTTACTCGTTGAAAAAAAAATTTTCGGTTGAGTTTAAGGTTTCTTTTCATGGCAAATGGACTCACGAATTAGTCGTCGGTGGAGTCAAGTTATTTTTGTATATTTTAGATTTCGGAGCGAAAAAATTGTAAAATGTCGATATCGTTTTTCTTCCTCTTGTTCGTGTAAAATTTATATACGATCGGAAATTTTCCGTTATTTACAAACTCGGTCGACTCTTCGACAAGAAAAAAAAACGAATCCTCGTAAAAAAAATGCCATGTGTTTCTGGCGATCGAGCGAAATGTTCGACACTTGAAAAAATACAAAAATATTCCTTCTAAGCCTCGTAAATCATGTTGGTAAAATGGAATGGAAATTTTCTCTTCATTATTACTTCGAAAAAGTTGTGTGTCTCGAGAGTGATGGCGATATTGTGAAGAAAAGAGAGCCAAAGAAAGAAAGAGAGGGGGAAGAAAAGAACGAAGAATTCCAGCAATTTCAAAGTTTGAAGAAACCCAAACGACATCTGGTTCGTTGCTTCGAGTAAGATAACGTTAGAGGGAGTGACAAAAGGTGTAGTACAGCTGTGCTAAGAGGATTTCGGACGTTATCGTATTTCTTCTCGCTTTTCTTACGTTCTCCCGTTCCATTCTTTTTCCTCTGTTCCTCCACCCGAAAACGAGCCTCGTGGAAGGAGATTGAAGAGAGAGAGAGAGAGAGAGAGAGAGAGAGTGAGGAGGGGAAACTGGGGGTAGATATCGCAGAAGGCCCAGGGCGATTCGACGCTCGTAGAGAAATATACATAAACCTTTTGAATACAAGTTGGGCACCCTCTAACACCCTACCCCTCTTCCGCCATCTCCGTTTCCCCCGTCGTATAACGAGAATTATATTATCATTATACAGAAGAGAGTCTATAACACAAAACCCTCGTTAAGATCCGTGAACGTCGAGGGTAAAATCTCTTATCGAGAGCTATAACGAGACCTTCTCATCCCTGGTTTCTCAGAATGATGCTGATGTTAAGATTGGTATTTTAGAGCCCTGCCAGACTGCTAAACAAGTACGTGTATATATGTATATATATATATACGTATAAGGCATAACATACCGGAGGCTGTATAAAAACATTACGTACCGTGCTATTATCTTTATCAGTGAATTCAGCACGACGAGAGAGAGAGAGAGAGAGAGAGAGAGAAAATGGCAAAATTAATTTTCCACGACGACGTTTCAAAAAGATTCGCGCGACCGTGAGAAAGTCGTGCCACGATTCTTTTCTTCTTCCCCTTCGTTTTATTTACGTTCTTTTTTATATATCGACACTGAGGAAATTCGATGATACGAGAGAACGCCACGATCATTGGGGAAACTCATCCCTCTCGCGTATCTTGTACCAACGGTAACGCACGTGGGGCATTTCATGGTTAGAGTAAGGGTAGGTGAAGGGGAGGAGGGCAAAAGTATTGGATTGGCACACAGAAACAAGAGGGGGTAAAAAGGGGGGTTAGTTGGCAGGAGACGCCATTTTTCTTTCAGACAACCACAAAACTAAACTCGTTCCTCCATCTCGTTAAAACTTGTGCCCTGGCTCACCCCCCCCCCCACTCCTCCACCCCCACGACCAACTTACTTCAAGCCAGGAAATATTATTTAGATGGTTTCCACCCCCTGACCCCACTCGCGCAAACACAAACCCCTTCCCACGCTTTCCACTCCGGCATCGGTTCTTTTTCTTTTCTCCTTCGTTCGTATAGGGAGGAAGAGAGAAAGAGAGAATTTACCCCCCCCCCCCCCCCCCCTCGCCGTGGCTTCACCGTTTTTCTTCCGTCGTCGTAGCACACACACCCGTAGACGCGATGTTTCCTCCATTTTCTACTTTAATTTTTCCTTTTTTTACTTCCTTTCGACGTTTTTTGTTGTTGTTGTTTTTTTGCGCATCTTACCCCCTCCCGGCTCGCTGTCGTTTTTTTTCATCAGTTTTATTTCTTTCTCATTCGCAATTTCGACGTCACGACGCCGTTATAGTTCGTTCGAATCTCATATTTTACATCGAGAGACGCGAGACTCGACGGAGATTGAACGCGGACGACGTGGCAGAAGAAGCGTTGTGGTTGGGCGCTTGTTTTCGTTGTTTTTCGTTTTTTCCCCTTTCTGGTTATTTACCATCTCTCTCCCTCTCTCTTCTCTTCTCTTTTATGCAAATACCGTTTTATAATCGAGTTTGAAAGGTTGAAATTGCCTCGGCTCGGGGACGAATCTTATTACGCAAAGGGTGAGCTATAATATATATATATTATGTTTCCTCGACTAATAGCATATTACGTACTCTCGCTGTACTCGATCGCTCTCTGGAATTTCTTTTTTTTTCACACAGCAAAAAATACCGAGAGTCGAGAGGACCAATTATCGAAAAAAAAACAACCAGCGCCGTCGAACATTGTGAGAGACATCGAACGAGGGATACCATTACCCCCATTATTCGAAATTGCCCGTGGCAAACGCCTCAATTTTTCACGATTGTTTTCTTTCGACCATTCGCAAAATGTATCCTCTCTCTCTCTCTCGCTCTATCTCTCTTTATTCACGATAAAATTGGCATTTTGTGAACGCTGCAGTAAACTTTTCTCGCCACCCTCCCCCTTCATTCTTCTTCTTTTCACTCGGTGTCTTCAACGTTTTCCTCCTTCACTAATTTTCTTTTTCACCCCCTCACAAATAGCCCGATCGTTCGCACGAACGTTTTACACTTTGCTCATTTGACGCTAACTTCCTTTAAGTGTAATAAATATATATATAGAGAGAGAGATTCGCGTATATAATAAAGCTAGTTTCGTATATACGTCGTGTGGTAGTTGTCGTCGTCTCTTCCAAAACCCGTTACACCAAACCATCGGGCTATTGTAGCTTTATGGCTGGGTAATGGCGTGCCGGGGAATTGCGGGAAATTACATGTTACCCTTGGCGCCCTCGTCTTCAACCCCCCGTCCCTCTGCCCCTCCTGCCTTACCCCACCCATCTCATTCTTCCCATCCCGCCAAGTCAGCCTCTTTCACGATCCTCTCCCCTTTCGTTCCCCTGCCGCCCTCGCTGACCCCCCGAGAAACCTCTGTAAGAGCTTCTGCAATCAGTCTCTGCCTTCGGCTCGTGCATTCAAATGATTTTTTCTTTCTTTTTCTTTCTTACTTACCTAAATACACCCCTCGATAAAGAAAATTCGTATCGACGCTTTCGCAGCATCGTCTCATTTTTTCTCTCTTATCTCGAAACTCTTCTCTCTCTCTCTCTCCCCCTCTCGCTCATCGGTTCCTCCTCCTTCCACTTTTTTTTATCCCACTCTCATTCAACCCTCCCTACTGTTCTTTCCCTACGAAATCTCTTTCCAAGTTTTGGCTCTATCGTCGTTCCTACCACCCTCCCTTCACCCCTCCCTTCTGGCAATTCACCAGCGACGGAAGATTCGATAACGGATTATTGTATTCTCGGTCCAGTCGTTCCATTCAATTCGTTCACTCGCCGGTTTTCTCCCGTGTGTTCTTCTTCGCGACGAGATATATAGCGGGAAAGAAGAGGAACGGTGAAAAGCTACTCCCCCTGCCCCTCCACGCCCAAATGGCTTTTGTACACACGGCCAAAGAGGACGAAGAGAGACCATTTATGATGAAAATGGTTAGACGAATCGTTGCGATGATACAAAGGAAAAAAAGAGAGCTCGGATTTGCGCGAGGGTGGGGTGGGAGGGGAAGCTCGGTTGGTTCTTGAGGGAGAAAACAAAGGAAAAAACGACAGTCGCAAGTTTGACAATGGGAAAACATGTTGTTCTCATGAATGAAGGAACAAACGAGTGGAGAGAGAAAGAAAAATAAATAAAAAACGAAACAGAGAGAGAGACAGATCGAAAGGGAGGGAGAAAAGTCAAAACGTGTACGAGAAGGGCGTAACGCGCGCGAGTTTCTTTTGTCGTGCGAGAATTATATAACGTTTTCTTTTTTTTTCTCGTTAATCGAACAATGAGTGTCGTACGACCATTTGTAACGTATACATTGCGCAATGAGAAAATTAGTGCGATACGTCGAAAAGAATATCTCTATGTACATACACGCACGTTTTCTTTTTATTCAAGATTCATTTTGTGTAAAATATATCATTTGGTGGGAGCACGGGAGAGGAAGGGGGACGGGGGGGGGGGGGGTGAAGAGGTTGGAACGAACGACGAAAATTAATGGTGCATTTTGTGAAATAAAATGGCGTCGTACATGCGAATTCTCCGCGAGGATATATAGCGAGAGGGAAGAGAGGAAGGAGGAGGGAGGAAGAGTGAAAGAGGAAGAAAGAGAGAGAGAGATCAAAAGCTATATTAGTTCATTTACGCTGGTTATTACGTACAGCGAATTTAATTTAGTTATGTATTAAATTTAATCATATATATATATATATATATACGTATAGCTATTGCAAGAGGAGAAACGCGATTACGAAAACGCGTTTATAATAACCGAGAAGAACAGAAGTGAGAGAGAAAGAGCGAACGAGAGAGAGAGAGAGAGAGAGAGAGAGAGAGAGAGAGAGAGAGAGAGAGAGAAACAGAGAGACAGAGATGGAGTGGGGCTTAATATAGATAATACAATATTTTCCATGGTAAATTCTGGTTACGAGTTCGAGGCGTATAATTGGACGATTAATTAAGTCCTCGTTCGGAATTGATTGCATAACGAACGAACGTTTCGTCGTGGCAAAAAGGCGTGCGCTCGCGCGCGTCCAACTTTTCCTCGGCACTTCACTCGTTCGTCGTTGACGCAAACGAATGATAATCGCGCGTGTAGGGTGACTAATGGAATGCAACGGGAGAGGGCGTCGGTGCGTCGCGACGCGATCGTCTTTCGTCCAAGTTCTTGCGTAACGCGCGTTATTCGAAGATTCGTTTCGACCCTTGTTCGGCCCGCGGACGATAACGAGAGCGACTGTTTTGCCGACGGCGACGTAGTCAAAACTCCCGCGTAAGTGAGCTTTGTAATCTTGTTGACGCGTTACACCTGCGAGCTTTGGAATGTTCATTTAAGAAAAAAAATGTTTTTTTCTTCCGAGAACAACAGTGTTCTTCGGTCACTCGACGAAGATCGAGGACGAAAGATGACGCATTGTTTAGCAAGATTTTACAACGAGTACGAAATACCGCTCGTCGATTATTTATCTCAGCTACGTAGCGAATAATGATAACAGAGCGTAGCGATAAGGATGTACAAAAATAGCCGATGCGAGAGATTGTATTGCCGAAAGGCGGAGAGCTAATTAAATGAGCGAATATACGTATTAAATGATGAAAAATATAAAAATCGTTTCATCGAATGATTAATTCATTACAATTATACGATTCGTTCAATCGCGGTCGTATTTTTCCGTCGATTGGCCTAATTAATTCGCAAACGAGTTAATTTTCATTAAATACGATCTACTATAATTTCTCATCAAATAAATTATGCAAATTGAATTTAAATTTGGAAGAAATTAATCGTATTCGTATTCAATTGTCTCGTTCGCCGATCGTGCGAGGGAAACATTGTCGAGATATCGAGAGGGAACGAGACGCAAAGTACAACGTTTGCGTCAACTTGCGACAGAGAGAGAGAGAGAGAGAGATTGATTGATTGATTGATGTGTTTAATATGCCCAAGAATACCTATAGGGCAAAAAGTATAAAAGCGATACATTCGTGCTAATTAAAATATACTATATAATATATAATACGATAAGGTTTAATTTTTGTCATTGTGGTAACTTAGGTAAATTGAGGTGACTTAAGCGTAATGGTGTGTGTATAAAGCTTATGGACTAGTGCCAATTGGATTCACAATTTAGCGTACTTATAGGCGAGTCACTAGCGCAATGAACAATATTACACTCTTTGCAATATACAATATTTGGTATTTTCTGAGAAAGGTGCTTTCTACTAGACTATTTGATATTTGATATACAGCGATTTCATTAGTAACATAAAATGCAGAGAGATAGAGAGAGAGAGAGAGCGAGAGAGAGAGAGAGAGGCACAGACGATCCCTCGTACGCATGCGTTCTAACAACCGCCACGATTTTCCGTGTGTGCCCTACGCGAGGGTCGCAAGCTCCGACGTACGTATCCGGTCTTGGCCGTACACCCGAGTGCAACCGTGCGCCCATTTGCAACGTTCAACGTTCGTTACGTGTACCAGACGTGTACTTTAACAGACACAGATTTAACGTGTATCTACGAGAAGCGCACGCGCGCGTGTATGTCGAACGATGTATGGTAGACGCGGGCGATACGCCGGGGAGGCGTTAAACGATGTTGCCAACACGGATGCATTTGTACTACAAAACGTTTACCGGTACGGCGTTATACTTGAACTACGACCAGTCCGGCGTCACTCTCGCTCTCTCTCTCTCTCTCTCCCCCCCCCCTCTCACTCTGTTGCTGTGTCTTTGATTGCCCCATAGCTTGCTAGGGCATAATAAAATTCTATCTATCTATCTATCTATCGATCTATCTATCTCTATGTGTCGTTGCATATCACCAAACAAGAAACTCGAGAAAAAAAACATTCGATTATAATCGACCTCAGGAAAAAATCAATATCGTTATTATTATTATTATTGTTTTCCCTACAAATAGAAGTTCGTACAATTGACGAAAAAAAATGTCTAATTTATCGTTATCAATATTATCTCGAAGATCTTGAAATTATAACGTAGTCACGATATCAGACGGGATAGTAGATTTTACCGTGCACTTAGCTAAAGACTATAACGTAGATAAGTATACGCGCCACGCGAACAAGAATAATGTTACCACGTACGCGTTCGAGAATACTCGATGCTACGGATGTATAATTTAGTTAATGCCGAAGGGGAGAAGGGTGGGGGGAAGAGAGAGAGAGAGAGAGAGTGAGAGATATTAGATCTGTATACGCGTCGCGTACGTGGCCGGATCGATAAGAAACGACGGACTACGAGGATAAATGATAACTGTTGTACACGATGGAACGCGTAGTCTCGTGACATAGTACATTAATTCAATGACAGATAGTGATTTACTTCGTGTACAAAATATACACGTGAGGTAAAACAATGAACGGTGGTTTGTACGATCTGATATTCCTGCGATTATACAATGTCGAGCCGGGACGGAGACGGAAATCGTTCGATCCCGACGAGATAATTACGGACGATTATACATCGGGAAAATATAAAACTATTCTTTTTTATTCCCGGTCTTGGTTTTTTTTTCTAATTCTATTTCATTTTTTCTTCCAACGAACAATCGTGCATAATTCCGTAACGTAAGTCTCGTCGATTTACCATTATTATGGCTTTGTTACCGATTTTTTTGTTATTTGTTTCTTTTTCGCATGTTTCAATTTGAGATACAAACGTAATTGAATTATGGGAAACCGGAAGTTGAATTATGGGAACGAGATCGAAGTGATTTTGTATAGAGGAAAAAAGATCGTTTAATATTTAGGTAATTTAAGGGAACTTTATGCGTAATTACGTGATCGAGGAATTAATTAATAAAATTTCGACGTCCATCTCTCTCACTTTCTCTCTTTCCCATTCTCCTCTATACATGTCCGAGAGATAACGAAGTTTCAGTATTAGCCGGTTGAGAGAGAGAGAGACAGTAGAGAGAAGCCCCCCAAATGGCTTTGCTATTAAATACCGCGAATAAATTCACGTTCGGCTGAGCCCCCCCCCCCCGCCCCTTCGCCCTTCCCCCGACGAACCCGAAGCTTAGAGACCTCTCCGTATAATCTCGGTCCCGGTCACGGCGAACGCGCGTTCTCGTCGCTCCTTAATTAGAAATGAGGAGCGAGAGAAAAGAGGAAGAAGAAAAAAAAATGTCGACTCGACAAATTATAATCGGTGCGAGGGCACTGAGCACTTTTGTCTAGTTACTAATAGCGCCGAGTTCATCAGGCGTAACCCCTTTTCATTTCCTATCCTTCTCCCATCCCTCTCTCTCTCTCTCTTTCTCCATCGCAATTAAATACGATTAAATTTTAATCATTATCCCACCGAAAATCCCTCGTCAATTATCCAATAAAACTTTCCACATTTTACATAATATAATCAAACTCGTTGAATTAATTAAACAAGAAAAAAAACAAACAAGAGGTTGGCCGAATTATTTCATGAATTGACGGTATGCGCGATATCGCGTGAGCGGTCGGTGTAACTCCGCTGTAATAAAATGTCGAACGTCGAATGAATTCGGACAGCACGACGATATAGTCGAGTATCGTTTGAACAAGTCGGTGATTACCCGGAGTGGTGAGGGGGGGGGGGGGGGGGGGCAAATATATGTATATCTATATAAAATACATTGGCACGAATCGACCCTAAAATTATTGCAACATTGCTGCCTCTAGCGGCAGAAGAGAGAGACACGAACACACACACACACACACATGTACGAGAGCACGTTCGTTAAAACAATGAAATTATAGTCACGAGGGTTATTTATTGCAGATTGCCAATTACCAGTCTCATAGATTGCGTCGAACGATCGAAAGTGTCCCATATTCGATCGAGGGGATGAGCTCTTACAGTTTTCATCCCCCACTATCCCGTTCGGTCCCGGACCCCGTATTATTCCGTTCGGCATTACGTGCATGCGTTCATCCGCTTTATTCCCACGCGATCGCATCAAAACGAGCAAAATCGCCACGTGGCGAGTTACAAGAAAGAAAAAAAAAGAAGAAAAAAAAAACAAATCAGCATTTGACTTTCAAATCTTTGCATCACTTTTAACGAGCTGCAGCTATTTTTTTTCTTCCTCCCGCGTCATTATCGATAATTAAATTGTCGATGAAACGATTATTTATTATTCGTGCGATAAATTACAAACTTGTGATTTTTTTTCTTTCTTTTTATTCTGTTTTTTTTTTCTTTCTTTTTATTTCGACCAGCTCGTTTCGCGACCGAAGTAAAGTACCTACAAAATCTTGAGGATTAATGGCACAGCGGTGTTTGTGTGTTTGCCTCTCCCTCCTACGGCGCGAGCTTCTACCGAGAGACCGGAAGTTGTCCCATCCCGCGTATCGTAGGAGCGCGCGCGACGAATATCCGTCTTATTCTCGCCTGTATCGCGCGCGGTCACCCGCGGTGACTTCCGTAAGATCTCTACCTCCCTCTATATATTTCGCAGCTTCTCTCGATCTTTCACCCCTCCTACTATATGTTCTCTTACCACTCGGTTCGTTTCCTTCTCGTTCAAGATAGAAAACTGTGTGTGTGAGAGAGAGAGAGAGCAAGAGAGAGAAAATATGATCTTTGGTACTCGCTCGAGTAAAACCGGTTTTTACCTCGACGCCCGTTGATTTTACGGAAAAATAAAATTACCGGAGAGAACCATACGTCGAGAGAATGTGAGAAGCGAATGAAAGAAGATTAAAAAGAAAAAGGAATTGCATGAAAGAAAGAGAGAGAGAGAGAGGGAGACTCGAACAATTACCAGCGATGAATTAAATTAATCGCAAAGAGCAAAAAAGGCTCACCTGATCAGCCATGTTGTAACCGTCGTGATGATGATACGCGGTCTGATGATGGTGCTGCGGCACGCTCAGGGACAAGTCTAGGTTGTCGCTTCTCTGTAACAAATAACAAAACAAAATATAAGCACATTGAAAACCAACAATTAATTAAAACCGAATGAAAACGATTCGAATCAACGATTTTACTTTCGTACGAAATTTCAAATCTTTCTTGCTATAAAACAAAGAAAAAAAACAAAGAAAAAAAATGAATGAAAATTGGGAGATTTAAACGTGAAGAAATAAAAGGATCTTGGCTCTGCTTGGAATGCACCGAGAGTCGCGACGATAAAATCTACACCATAGGGGAGGGGGCTGGGGGCATCGTGCGCAGTTTTATCGCTCGAGGCCTGCGTTCGAGAGCGTTTTGTGCTTAGAAACTTGCAGCTGGTCCAACAGCTGTGAGCACGTGTGTCTATGTGTGTGTTCTCTCTCTCTCTTTCTCTCTCTCTCCTTCTGTCTCACCACTTTGGAGTCTATCTTTTACCCAGCGCGGTATAATCGTGAAAATTTGTGACGAGAAATTGCGAGTGCGAGAACCGCACGGCGAGACCCGCTAGTCACGAAGAAAGAGAGAGAGAGAGAGAACAAAAGCAAAAGGTAATGGAGAAAGAAAAGTGGGCTCTTTGATCCAGCACCAGGGTAATTCTAATAATAACAATGCATGGCTATACACGCCCATTGTACTTTTATACATATGTACAAAATTTATATATATATACATATATCGATCGAGTAGAGTACCACAGATTATACATACTAAAATACAATGCTACGACCATGGAATGTGACCATTACGAGGGACCGCTAATTACTCGATGCCTTGACCATGGAACTTGCTAATAATCGTTATTCTAAGCGCTAATTGCATCTCTCTCTCTCTCTCTCTCTCTCTCTCTTTATATATATGTATATACAGAATTTGAAACGATCGAGCAAGTAAAAGGAGAGGGAAAGAGAACGATTACGCGTTTCATGCGGTCGAGAGGCCCCGGTGGTCTCCCCGACAAGTTATTAAAAGTATAACAATAATTTCGCATTTAAAAAAGAAATTTAAAAAAAAATGAAAAGAAAAAGACTTTGGAGGAATCTAATATTGGACGGAAAATTGAACGATCGCTCGTTTAAGAATAGTGTAAAAAATGATGTTTTTTTTTTTTTTAATATACATTCCCCTCTTTCCATCAGTTCTATATATCGTGTATTATAATGCTACAGCGCCAAACCAGAATGTGTGCGAAGCACCGATATTACTTACGCACACATATGCATACGCGTCATATATATATATGTGTGTGTGTACAACATATAATTCCCTGTGTCCCTTCGTCCCTGTGGGACGACGCGAAGCGAATGCGAGCCACATGAATTACCGCAATTACGCACAAATTACCGTCTCTATCTCTATTATGTTCCGGCGCGGTGGTCGACTGCAAGAGAGAGAGAGAGAGAGAGAGAGAGAGAGAGAGTGACTTGCCTTTGGTGTGTGTATACATATACGCGTATATATACGAGTAACACCGCGAATATACAGCGCGGAGAGCTCGAGAGAGGCTATTACTTTCTTTCTCTTCTTATTTCGCTCGTACGAGCGACTCTCTTTCCTTCGATGTTCCGCTTAGTTGTTTTTTTATTCTCCTTTTTTTCATCTTCTTCCTTCTTTTTTCCTCACCCGTGCATCCCTGTCGCGCTACTTCTCTTTTTCCACCCTCTTTCCCTCTCTTCTTCGTCCTGGCACAGTCAGTTTCACCTATAGGAGAGAGCTCGCGGTTATCATTGTTTTTTTTTCTTTCTTTTCTTTTTTTTCTCTTCGTAGGAACACTTGACCGAGAACGGCGTCAACGGGAACCGTCCGCCCTTCGCGGTGTCCTACGGTCGTTGCGAATAGTCCCGAGGGACTTGGTCATGGTAATTGCGATCGATTGCGATAGCGACGCAATAATATGCGGGAGTAACGAAGTTCTCGCTGCATTCGCGACCTCTGTACTCTCCCTTTTTATTCCATCTGACAATTTTTCCATTTTTTTTTCACAAAGCTGCGAAATGCTTTCCAAGAATTGACGCGAAAAAGAAATTTCAAATCGAATTCCAACGAGGGATGGTGATTGACAAAAACAACGAAAAAAAGAAATTAACCAAATCAAAAAGCGAGCTAAACATCGAAAGAAAAATCTGTTTTAACAAGAGTAGGTACGAGTTGGGGTTGATAAAACAAAAAAAAAAGAAAACAAAAAAAAAAGAGGCATTGCGAATTCGCGCCACGTTCTCGATAAACGCGACGGGGTACGGAGAGATGCCAGCGCGAAGCCCGGAGGTGCGCTCTACGGAATTTCGTCTATTCACGTGCTCTCGCGAAACACGGTGGAACGATGCTCGGAAATTTCGCGAGAGTGGAGAAAGGAGAATGACATTCGAAGTTAACGTGTGTATGTCGGTGTGTGCTTGTGCGTGTGTGTGTGTGTGTGTGTTGGGAAGGGAAGGTTGCAAACCCCTTCTCTCTTTCACGAAGAGAGAGAGAGAGAGAGACAGACAGACAGACAGACAGACGGAAGAGAGATGGGGAGAGAGAGAAAGGTCGAGAAAGGAGGGTCGCCGATGCTCTTCGCGGTCATCAGCCATCAACCCCCTCTCCCGCTCCTACCACGTGCGCGAGAGGGAATGAAACACGAAAATCTCACTCTCCTCGTTTCGGTCGGCATACAGGAACGAGAACAATGCGTCCTGCGCGAGGACATTTGCGTTACTCTCGCGTGTTTCTCTTCATCAAGCTCAACCCCCACCCCGCCCACCCCTCTGTCTCTCACCTCGCCCCTCGCTCTTCTCCTTCTCGACGGTGCGAAAGAATTTCGTATGTAACGTGCGATGTGCAAATTCGGACTGTGGTAGTCGGGAGAAGGGGGGGGGGGGGGGGGGGGAGAGAGAGGATGCACACAATGAAAATGTTTTGAAATAGCACGAGTGAGAAGTAACGCTTCGAGGACGATTATTTCTGTTTCGTTTTTTTTCTTCTTTTCTCTAATCACAAAGTTTCTTTTTCTATGTTCGCGTCTCTCTCTCTCCGCTCTCTCTCTATTTCTGTCTTTCTCGGTGGCCGAGAATTCTCATATTCGACACACGCGACAGATATGCTGAAATATTCTCAGGGAATGAAAATATATTTTTTTTTCTCGACAAGCGCGTACAATGAAACGCGAAATGCAAATGCGAATATGGGAATGCGATGAATAAAATACGCGACGATGAGAATTTTTCTTTTCTTTGTCTTTGTTTCGTTGTACTTTTTTTTCTTGTTATTTTATGGTTTTGAATTTCCGAGGAATTTGATTGCTATTCGACGTTTCGTTGGGAGAGTCGTGGCGAGGTGGGGCGAGGGCCAGGTGCGTCGAGAGACTGAGAGAGAGAGAGAGAGAGAGAGAGAACGAATATGAGGGCGGAGGGTAAAACTGGATTTTTCCACAAAAGAAACTCGTTGGATATTTTTGTTGTTGTCCCAGAGGTAGAAAACTTCACGAAGATCCATTTTTCTTTTTCTTTCGACGAATCGCTCGAACGTAAATAATAGATAAAAGTGTGTCGAGTCGTAATAATAAATTTGCGTCTATTTAATAATTCATGAAAAGTAAAAAGTCTCGAGAAATAATAATATTGTTTTTACATAGTTATAGGTCGAACAAAGAAGACGTCTTTGGGATGAAAAGCAAATAAAGAAAAACAATTAATAGGATTGCGTGCACTTGTGCGTTAATTGATAATTATCGGTTCGACGAAGTGGATCGAACGTTGCGCTCTCTCTCTCTCTCTCTCCCTCGTTTATATCAGCCTCGGTTCGTTTCTACATCGAGCGAGTGAACCGGCGTATGGTGAGAGAAACATGAACACGATGGAGACGGAGAGTGAGAGTTAATTGAATTCCGTTGGCACACGACGACGTGAAACGTTGATGAACAGCATTATCGTGCAAATGCAAGTGTTTCGCACGAGTAAAAATATTATAGATTCGTATCTCGAGAAGGAGTGATGAGAAGGGAGTCAACAGAGAAGAAGAAGAAGAAGAAGAAGAAGAAGAAGAAGAAGAAGAAGAAGAAGAGAGAGAGAGTGAAAAAAAGAGAGGAGGACGAGGTGAAGAGCACGTCTAGAGAGTATACGAATGTTGCGGTGGTCGAGGCAGCGAGCCCGCGCTGACGTATGAGAAGTACGTGTCAGCTCGCGCGTCCCTCTCTCTCGCTCTCTCTCTCTCACACACACAGCTCGTATGTACGACGTGTATACGAAACTTGCCAGTATACACATGACTCACGGCGAAGCACCAGCTGACCGAGAAGATTAGTTAGCTGTGCGAGAGTTGGGACCTTGAGGATTATGGCTGTACGTATACATACTTATGTTTAAGATGTTCAACTCCTTCTCTACTCTACTCTCTCTCTCTCTTTCCTTTAGGACACATATATAACGTCAACCACACACTAAAACGCAAAGCTTTCGTGTAGTACACGAAAGAAACACGCTCGTTTCTCTCACCTTCGCCGAGTTAACACAAACATACACACACTCACGTGGTTCATCACACCGTTATGTATACCACGGTGTACTGCCATGGCGTGGAAAAGAAGGAAGAAAAGACTCACCGGATCGTTGAACCGACGGACGAGCCATGGAGCGAGGGAGATGGAGGTTAGGGTACTTTAAGCTTGGTACACAATGCGAGGCTTCTCTCTCTCTCTCTCTCAATGTGTTACCAAGAGTATTTATGTGTCGAAGCGTACAGGGGTTGTGTGTGTGTGTGTGCGCGCGCGCCGCTACACGTTTGTCGCGCGTGACCGCGACGAGGAACGAAAGCGAATCTACCGTGTACGAGGAGTCACGCACGAATATCGCGAACAAACGTTTCTCTGATGATGATTAAACGAAACGGGCGAGGATAGCGTGGTGTGACGCGATGAATAACGAAATTGAAGGGATCTGATTCGAGTTGTTACGCCACTTTTTCTTTTATCCTCCGTTCTATCGACCTCAAACGCAAGGAAAGTTTCAAATGGGAAATTAGTCGAGAACTTGGACGCCAGGGAACGATGAGTGACGAATGCGAGAAGCGGGAGAGGGGGGAGAGCGGTAGCCGAGGCAAGGTCCATCTGGCGGAGAAACGGCGAAACTACTGGTGAACGAGTTTCAGTCGGTAATAAAAATAAAAAGATCTACGTATGCTTATTCCATAGAAAGTTTTTCGTTTTTTCGCGGGATGACTTTTACACGCGTTGACATCTCCCCCCGATTTTATCCGATGGTTCTAATTCTCACTGCGTTAAAAAGCCCGCGTTCCAAACAACGCAAGGACTCGACTAATAGAATTTCAAATTAAAATCGTTACGAGAATCGTTAAAAAGAAAACGATGTATATATAGATTAGTTTCACGACGATAAAATTCAATATGGCGCTGGAGCTCCACTCGACGCGCGGCAAAAGTGCAAATTTTGAACGTCTGACGTACTTCGAACGATAATAGAAAAAAAAACGTCACGTTCGCGCACACGTAATTCGTTCGTTTTATTTTTTTCTTGCCGTTAACTGTGACGCGCTAGGAGCTCGAGGAATATAGACGCGGTTGACCAACGGCCACAGCTTCGTTACACCGACTTACCGGTAGAGTATGACGGCGAGGGAAAGACGGCGGGGAGGGGGGGGGGCGATCGCAACGCTTCGCGGCAAGTCGTATAAATTCTAATCGTTCTTTTCTCTTCTTTTCTTCTCATCGCAGAAAACGAGAAGCGGCGCGTAATTATTATGGCATCATGCTGCGACTATTAACCTACCGCAGAGTGCGAGCGAACGATTACACGTGTATTACGGGAGAAAGACGCGTTTGTGCATAATACTGTTAGTTAGTGGAAAAGAAGAAAAAACACACGAAACGTTGAGCTACAAGAAGAAAAAAAAAGATGGTGGTAAAGAGAGAGAGAGAGAGAGAGAGAAAGAGCGAGGTCGTTAACTCCTTTCTGAGAAATTAATGCTTATACCAGGAGCAATTCGTATGTGCCTCGTTTTTTTTTCATTGCTATTATCTATTAACTTCATATTAATAAAATTTGTAAAATTTATAAAAAATATGAAATTTATAAAATTTATAAAATTCATAAAATTTAAATATAACTTTTTACCATAAAATTGATGTATTCGCCGAGAAGAAATAAATTTGTTTTTTTTGTGTTTCAACTTAAAAACAAAAAATACTTCGTTGTCAAGACTTAACGAAAAAAAAGAAAAATTGTTGAATGTAAAATGAAAGAAAAAAATAGAAAAATTACAAAGCGCTGAAGTTACCGAGCAGAAAAGCCATTTCGGGGGAAACCAGCTGGAAAATATTGGCGGAAACGCGTAGGAGAAATTCACGGTCGAAAATTGGAACGCGAAATGGACGATGTGCACGTGCGTTTACGTTGGCTCCGAACACTCAGCGGTACTCCCGCTGCACGGCCTCGGAGGAATTTTGGACCCGCACACGGGCGAAAAACCACACACACACAAATACACACCGTAGAGATAGAAGGTATCATTGTTTCGACGCGATTCGCGCGAGGATTATCGGCTTGGTTTGGCTTTCGCTTTGTTTTATCAGTTTTCGACAAATATCGTTTTCCGTCGGTCTCTATTTAGCTTTTATCTAATATACCGAATAAATCAATGATGCGCAAGAGAGAGAGAGAGAGAGAGAGAGAGAGAGAGAGAGAGGAAGATTAACATCGAGAGAGAAGTTGCAAGATTATATTCGATAAATTTGTACATCCAAATTCGAATGATCGATTTATCGATGACGGAGCCACGAGTCATCGTAAATTGAAAGATTTATCAATTGAAAAAAACACTACCAAATAATTTCCGTTCATTCGCTATCATCGAGAAAAAAAGTTAATTGCATATAAAAAAAAGAAGAAATAAAACTCGAATATTTGTTTTTTCGATATTAAATTTCTATCAACTATTGCGTCCAAGGGGTGTGTCCTCGGCTCGTTACTATTTCACAATACAGCGAACGCGATGTATCATTCAATTATAATCGATATAATTTATCCCGAAAGTGATTAATTATAATCCTGACACACAATAGATCACGTTTAAGAGATCTTTGATACGACGGGACGACAGTTTACGGATCACTTTGTTGCTCACAAAGCGTAATGATCGATATAGCACCGATTGCCTCGCCCCCCCCCCCCCTGTAGCACGTGGTATTTGGAGCATAGAAAGCGTAACGAGGCCGGCCAAGGCTGTGTTACAAACGTGAGAAACTTACTAAGGGAAAAAGGGATCGAGAACGTGCGAGCGAGTGAGCGAGCGAGACAGAAAGATAAAGAGGGAGGGAGAGAGAGAGCGCGTGGACGACGGTTCGTGAGTCGATTCGATCTTGCGAAATCAGCTCGGAATGATTGAAAGTTTCTCGATCTTTCTCTCCCCCCCCCCCTCTCTCTCTCTCTCTCGCTCTTCGACTCTCCCACTAGAGGGAAACTCGATCGATAGAAACCGTTAACTGTAAAACACGTAATTGCCGCACAGCATGGAGGGGAATTATAGCAAAGAATTGCAACATCGTGTGTTACCTCGCAATTTCTCGATATCAAATCACTTTATCGAACTCTCGTTTATATATATATATATATATATATATAAATCTAGATTCGTGCAATTACTTTAGAGATCTAGATTCGAATCGAAGATTTCGATCGTGTTTCATCGAGCGATTCCACATTTCTCAAACGTCACTCGATCCTCGTCCGATAAATCGAAATCTCTTCTTTTTTTAATTTCTTTAATCGTATTATTACGAGGCAAGAAAAAATAATCTCTCGATCGACCGTATTTTTATTCTCGTTGCTAATTTACGGATAATCGCGATACGATCGAGCGAGCGATATAAGCAGATGCGAATGACTCGTGAAAATTCGCGATATCCGGCGGGGTTGAAAGGCTCCCGCGAGATTCGAGTCTTTGTGCCACCCGAGTCGGGAAAAATCAACGAAAAGGTGAAAGAGAAGCGAAGAAGAAAAAGAAGAAGAAAAAAAAAAGAAAAAAAATGTTACACGTCCGACGTAACATCCCCCTTACCTCCCCTTGATCGCGAAAGAATTACTCTTTGGGCCGATCCCGTCCAGCCATAATTCTTAAGGGGCTTATCAACGACTATGCACGCACGACCCCCGGGGTAATCTTCTTTCTCGCGGTGCTCTCGGCCACTCTCATCCGCGGACATAGCCCTCGAGCGTTGTAACGCTTTTGCAGCTCGCGCGGCGCTTGGCGCGCAAGAAGATGGCGAGGGGCTGGGGAGGGGGGTTGAGAGGCTTGAATTATGATCGCTCGCGAGACTCGACGTGACTGAAATACTTGACATTTAACAGCCGTGGAAGTAAATCCGTGTAGAATCCACCGTAAAATTCCGTAATTCTTGGCGAAACGTTTGAGCGAGAAAAAATTATTCGACGAAAAAAGTACATTAGATAAATAAATAAATAAATAAATGATAAGGGAATTAAGTTCAGTTGATACTTGTGGGAAGTTGGACTGTATGGAATGACGAAATACGTTTTCGTCGTTATATTACGATAGGAATGAAACAATTAAAGATTTTTTTATGTTGTTTTTATCAGTTTTATCGATCAATCTTGTTTCGTGACACGGTCGGTCAGAAAAATTAAGTGACTGTCTGTTGTGCAAGAGAGATAGAGAGAGAGAGTGATAGAGAGAGAAAGACGTTAATGAAACTAATAATCATGGAATGACGGTGTAATCGATCATGCGCTGTCGCCTCCGATCAGGCAACGAAGATAGGGTTGACGTTTATTCGGCTTCTCCTCCGTGACAAGAAAATAACGAGATTTTCTGACGAGCCTATTGCTCGCGATTTATTACGGATGAAAATAAAAAAAAGAATAAGAAAAAAGAAAGGGGAAAAAACCGTCTCACGCACATTGTCACACGCACGAAAAATAAATAAAATATAATAAAACGCGAGAACCTTTACGAAACGACGATTTCCTATCGCGCAACTGCTTAATGGCGCAAAACGATAAAGCGATATCGGCCTCGGTGCGATAAGCGAGGAATACGGCCCGGTTACGAACCGCTCGTACACATCGGCGCCACCTGGAAAAAGTGAACTCGGAATTGAAACGGTGACTGGACGAAAGCGTTTAATTACTATTGCGCGAAATATGATGCGTCGAGGGAAACGCGAAGGGCGTGACTCGATGGTTTTGTCGCGATATCGCGAGCGATGACAAGTAGCGATAGGAAACGACAAAAAAAAACGAGCGATACACGAATTATCAGGTAGAAAGGATAAATTTTTATTTATATTTTATTGCAAGACGAATCGAACAGGATTTTTCAACCTTTGGACTGTCACTAAAGTGACTTTGCATTTATTATAGTGATTCGGTAAAAAAATCTTTACGATAATGATATTTGTGAGATGTTATATAGGTTTTGACAGTGGTGTTGGCAGTTGACAGGTGTCAAGGTGGGATTTTTTCATCATAATCGTAGTCGGTCGCGTCGAAAACATAAAAAATTATACTTCTTCGCAATAATGTTATTTATTAAGCTGTTATAGAGGTATTGACAGCTGTTTTGGCAGTTGACAGGTGTCAAAATAGGATTTTTTCATCGGAATAGTAATTATCGACTGAAAAAAAATATAAAGTGTGATAGGTTTCTTCTCAATAATGAGATTTGTTTGCAAAGTCGTACATTTTAAGCTGCTGAAGCCATTACAGTGACGTCTGTGCAATACTCTCACACTAAGCACGTTACATATTTGCAACAAAAAAAAAATTATTCAAAAAATGACCACGATTTCTGTGCAAAGATAACGGCAGACTAAAGGTCAATCGCTTTTCGACAAATGAAATTGAACAATTATCGAACAGCGATAAAACAACAATAACTGTACACGAAATTCTTCGTGTTTCGATAATTTCACGAGCGACACGCGCGATATGCGATACGAGCAATGAGAAAGAGAGGGAAATACCGTGGCAGGAGGACGTTCAAACCGGGAGCGTTGTAAATTGGCCACGATGAATATCGATGCACCTGTCGACCCTGATCATTCATATTTTGCATCATTCACGAAAGAGAGAGACAGAGATAGTGAAAGAGCAAGGGAGAAAAGCGTGTCAAATTGTTCACTAATGGCCGATGTAAAATATATATATATATACGCGTTACGATCTTTTTGACGAGTAGAGTATTTCACCCGGTATGTACATTGAAACGACACTCGGGGATTCGTGAATATAGCGCCCACGCAAGCGAGCCAGACGCGAATCGAATCACACGAGCGAGAGCCAGAGCAATGAAAGTGCCGATCGGACAATCAACAGAGAGAGAGAGAGAGAGAGAGAGAGAGAGAGAGAGAGATAGTGAATCAGTCAATATATATACGAAGTAAAACGCATACGTGAAATGATCGCGTCGATGCGCGAGTTATTCGGTTATCCGGATACTCGATGGCGGTGAAATAGGATATCCGGGGAATTCAGGGAGAGAAAGAGAGAGAGAGAGAGGAAGGCGACGTTCATGGATTATAAACCGTCATTCGATTATATCGAGTGATAACCGGTGCTTATCGATCCTATTTCGGTTGTGTTCTTGGATAAACGTTCGATGTGAACGTCACTCGCACGTATATAGACATATATATGGGTGAATATACAAAAATTGGCCAACTCGCTGTCATCGGCCAATAAATACGAAAATATTTATGCACTTTATTCTGCGACAATATATTATGAAATTCCTAGATCCTCGCCATGTATCCATTCAATTTGAATTACATACTTCAAAAGCTAATTAGTAAAATAACGCAATGAATGCTCAAAACATCAGTACCCTGGCGTGTCATAATCACAAAAACGCTTAATCAGGAGCTTGTATAACAAAATATTCCGTGTTTATTGTTAATCTGATTATTATTATATATTCTGTAAAACATTTATTAATATAATTCACACGTTTATTTATAGAATCTGTAAAAAGCTATTTTTAAAAAATTTACAAACTTTGTCATCACTTTTACCCATCAGTCCTTTGTGCCAAGTTGAAATTTGAAATTCCCCCAAAATATTGCCGAACTACGATCAACTCATTGTTCAGTGTTGAATGTTGGTACTAAAGTTAACTGCAAAGCGCACCATATTGACGGCAGCCATGTCGAGGCAAGTGCTAGCGTCGTTGTTACCGCGTGTGCACATGCTGATTCAGTCAAATTGTCAGTACTCTGGTAATCCTTTATTTCCTCTAGTACCTATGTTTTCTTTAAATTTATGCATGATTACATGTAATTTGTAAAAATATACCATCTTTATAATTAAAAATACTGATAAACACATAAGTTTTTAGTATAATCTCAAATTAATGTCCTATTCGTCAGTACTTTGTCGTCAGTCCGCTGTCTGAGATTGCACCAAAGGACTGCCGTGTTACCAGGGAACTGATGATTTATTTATTTCTGATCGAGTTTATTACTTGTTATAGTGTGCAATCATTTGTTTGCGAAATGATTATAACTGTGGTGCCTATATTTTGATTAAATATGTAGCACGAAGAGCAGAATATCCTTATTCAGGGATCTGTTCTTCTGTTGATAATGAAGATGGTGAATTGAGAGTAACTTTTCTCAAAATTTGTAACATGAGTCAAGTTAGCGCCGAACTAGAAGCAATTTCAATGAATTATATCTCAAAAAATTGCTCGCAATTTGCTCATCAAGAATATAAAATTGCTCTAGCGGTAGCAATTATTAAAAAAAAAGTTATTAAACAATTTCATAACAAACACTAATTTGACGATTTCTAAGTTATCCAAGTACGACCGGAATCTTTTCTGGGCTCAAAATATTGCGATCAATTTGCTCATCACTGCCCACCATTGAGAAATTTTAATTTATTTTTGTTTATTTTTAACAAATGGTCATTATATTTCGCAATTTTTACCTAGTGATGGAAAATACCTTACTGCTTAGGCAACTTCGTTTTTGCTTTAATTTTAATTTCTCAGAATTGTCTAATGTTAAGGCAACTACTTCAAAGTGATACTGAACATTATAAAATGAAAAGGCTGTTTTGAACACTGTTGTAGTTCATATTTACAGTATTACATAGTTTTAGAGGTAATATTAACACTAACTAATGTGATTTAATTCATTAAATATGCGCCTTTATTACATTGTAAGATATTTGTATTTCAAAATACTCAAAGTTACAGTAAACCTTATATTTCATACGAAATAGTGTTCTTAATCAGTACTGTGCCATCCTCGTCAGTCCGTTGGCAGTGAAATTTAAAAAAATACAAATAACTCGCAAAATATTTAAAAAAGTGACTGGCCCGTCATAGGATAGTATATTGATGGTACAAACTATGTACTCAAGCCAAAATATATATAAGATGTGGTTGAAAACTATATCAACAAAATTTGGCCAAAAGTGGCCCAACTTTTGTATATTCGCCCATATATATATATTTGTATGTAAAGTAGAAGAGTAGGTCGAGATCTATGTTGATGAAAATTCCATCACGCTTACGTACAAACATATATATATATCGATACATCGATTGGCCAATACCACTTATCAGCAGGAAAATAAATAAATATCGACGTACGTGTCGAGACTCGATTGTTCCGAGGGAATGGACTCGAGCAATCTTCCTAGCATCGAATAATAATGACCTTCAACGCTCTGTACATAATATAAATAGGCAGGGAGGGAGGAAAAAAAAAAGAAAATTGTATATGCGCGTGAATCCATAATTCAAAGTTATTCGGGGAAACTACGTTCCATCGCTTAGAATGATTGGATCTCTGGCGTAATTTTACCAACGAGCGTGGGTCTGCGATAAACAAATGACTGAAATTATGAAGTGAGTCACGTGTTTGCTTCGGTGTTCATCGAGTTGACACGATCCTATGGAACTTCCAAGTCTCCGTTGGTTGCATCTATTGAAAAATGAGGAAGTGGTGGGGTGAGAGAGTGCGGGGAGAGGGGAGTGGGGGGGGGGGGGGGGACGTTGTTGATATGCACGTCTCGTAATCGTGTCAGCAATGACACGATGATAGCGTCATCGTAAAAGATCGCGCACCACCTTACGATACGAAATATATTTTGTTTTTTCTTCTTTTCTTTTTTTTTTCTTCTTCTTCTCATCGAATTTATCGCAAATAAAGAAAATGAAAATAATTACGAATTTCTTTCCTCGAAAGATAAGAACGCTACTTTTTAGCGTCCTTGACTAATCGTTCGTCTTGTGTGTAATCTTTTTGTTATTTTTTTTTTTTTTTCGTTTCTTTCTTGCAAGGTTTTCGAACGACGGCGATGATACAACTCGTCGGGGATGGAAAAAACGGAAAGAACCGTGTGTATGTGTTAGAGAGAGACAGAGAGAGAGAGAGAGAGAGAGAGAGAGAGAGAGAGAGTTGGAAGTTCATAAAATAGTAATTCGATGCATTTATTCATAGATAACAAAGACGAATGCATGCGATGTTTAAACTCGCTTGAATTCATCACACACACACACACGCGGTATTCAATGTTTACTAATGCAAAGGGAAAGAGGGAGATAGAGAGAAATAGAGAGAGAGAGAGAGAGAGAGAGAGAGAGAGAAGAAGAGTCGACTTGACGCACGCGTTAATCAATCATCCACCTCTGTTTTCTCTTCTCCGCGCAATGAAACCAACGGCAAAACTGTGTTTTTTTTCTCCCTTGGAAAAAAAAATCGAATAAATTCTTGCTTCTTTTTTTCTCTACACTTCAATCATCGCATAATTTCACATCTGCAATTCTGATCGCGCTCGAATATTCTCAATTTGTTGACTCGTACATTCCCCCCCCCCCTCTCTCCCTTACTTTTTTTTTCATTCGACAAGAATAAATAAAAGATTGTTTTAATTCAACCGGATAAAACCTGTTGATAAAACGTTTCGGCGATTCGTTTGTACAAGCCAAGCGAAAATTCAATTTGCCTTCTATCCGGCGTAATAACACAGTGTCGTCTCCTCTCTTTCTTTCTTTCTCTCGAATCGTCTTGTGTCTGTGTGCGCGTGTGTATATCACCGAGAACGGTTTTTAATTGGCTTCTATCCGAGATATACGCGAGTTGCCGGCATTATAAACCGTACGAGATAATAATCATTAAGAGTACCACTTTACGGTTACGCATGAATTGCATAGAGGCGTGTTGAAGCAACGAAAATAAAAAAAAAACAATCTTTCTCTCTCTTTCGTATTCTCGAGTGTCCGACTAAAAAAAAAAAACGACCCAACGAGATGGAAAACTTAGCTTGTAGCTATTTACTTACCGCGCACTTAACCGTCATCACTATTTTCCCAACGTGGATATTAAAAGCCGCGACCGCACTTGGTAATTCTCGATTATCGACCCGAGGTGACTATCGAGGCGGGAAATACGAATGACGGAAAAAAGAAAAATTATGAAATTCCAGTAGAATTAAAAAAAAAAAAATTGAAAATAAACAATGCAAACGATAAATAAAAGTGGAAATATTTCACCCTTGTCGCTGGAAAGAAAGATTGAAAAAAAAAAGAAAGATCCAACGCGCGTATATCTATATCTTGGGTTGCGATATATCTCTCGTTCGTTGCCAGAGATCTCGCGCGGTTAGTCATAGCGCGATTATGCCGCCGTTAGAGCGCGCGCGGGAGAGAACAAAAGTCGAGCGCGCGCACAATCGTTTTTATACGTCACGGACGGACACAAACAAAACGGAACGACAGGCGTAAGGAAATCCTTGAAAGTGTTCGATCGATAAGCGTTGGCCGAGTTGATTTTATCGCGTGCTATATATATATATATATATATATATAGGTGTGTGTGTGTGTGTGTGTATGTGTGTGTGTAGGGGGTATATGGTTGGTTGGACTCGGAACTGAAATATCTATATAGCTCGAGGGCCATCGAGAAACTTCTCGCGCCCCATTGGTTTTCACTCTGCAAAATTGCAATAATATGCCAATACATTTTGCGCGTTTAATGTATAAGATATATATTTATATAGAGGTTTGTTTTGTTACCTATATCGAGATGATTTTTATTTCCTTTTGTTTCCAACGTAGACGGGAGGGAATATAAATTGCCGGGCAAAATGATCATATCATCGTTTTGTTCTCTGCGTTCGTTCTCGATTTATGAAGATTGTTATCGATTATTGCGAGTCTTGGCGGGGGGTAAGGGAGTCGGAGTTGGGGGGTTGAGTTTTAATTTTCTTGCGCCTCGCGATTCGATACATGCCTCTCTCCAATTACGAGGAAAAATAAAAATATGCACGGTCTATAATTATTTCTGTGGAAGTGTTGCAATCACGCGAGACCTTCTCTCTCTCTCTCTCTCTCTCTCTCTCTCTCTCTCTCTCTCTCTCTCTCTCTTTCTCTTTCGCTCTCTCATTCGAGGGGAGAGTGAGGAGAGTCATTAACGGATATGCGTTTGAGGAATTGCTCACAGTCAGGTTTTTTATCACGCGAAAGAGAGAACGAAAGAAGAGAGAGAGGAAGAGAGAGAGAGAGAGAGAGAGAGAGATAGAGAGAGAGAGAGAGAGAGAGAGAGAGAGAGAGAGAGAGAGAGCGAAAGAGAGATGAGAATAAGAAGAGAAGAGGGTTTAGAGGCGCTCAACGACGAAAGTTATGATAATCTTTCCGAGAAGAGTGAACAGCACGTGCGCACACTAGCTGAGAGATGCGAGCGTGAGAAAGATAGAGAGAGAGACAGAGAGAGAGAGAGAGAGAGAGAGAGAGAGAGAGAGAGAGAGAGAGCAAGAGAGAGATAGAGAGAAAGAGAATGAAAAAAAAAATGTTTAGAGACCGGAAGTCGAAGATTAAGTCTGCCTGAGTCATTCTCCTTCCACGATTTATTTTTTTCCTCCCCCCACCACCACCTAACCCGATGTCGATAATACCACGCGTAATTTATACACACGTTCGTCGCACAATGTAATCGTTCGACCGAGTCAAAATTAATTCCTAGAATCGTAACAAATAACGAACTTCCGGAAAGTTCCACGCTGTTTATTTTTTGCAAAATCGTGCGAGAATTAGACAAAATTATTACGAATACGAAGGTAGAGAAAAAAAAAGAAAAAAAAAGAAAATATATATGAAATTGCATTTATGAAAGCGTCACGCATTCTTCGAGTAACATATTCGTAATGAGCTTATAATAACAATAATAACAATAATAATACTAATATTAATAATAATAATTCATCGAAAACGAGCTCTCTTGCTTCATGCCCTCCCCCCCCCCCAACCGCTCCCCGTCCCTCGCAACATTCTCACGTATTTCGCGATACGGATTTATGTAATAATAAATAAATGTTATCCCCCTCCGCGTATGAAAATTTACGAGACATACTAAATCGAATTTACACAGAACTTCGGAGCGAGCCACACAGTGTGAAAGTTCAAGCGAACGAGAGCTCACAAGATCGTATTACACGCTCGAGCTTCAGCGTCTCTTTTCTCTTTTTTTTCTCTCTCTCTCTCTCTCTCTTCGTGTGTACGGTAAGAAATCGTACTTAATAACACAGAAGAGATCGTTTCGCGATGTTCATCACGACGAAAATCATACCGACTCGTGGAAAGATTTATTCGTAGTGATTCGTATTCATTGTTTGAAACGAGAAAAACAAAAATCGGGGGGGGGGGGGAGGGGGGAATTTGTTGATTCATCACGATTTTTGTATTTAGCAAAATATCACAAAGAACGAGTAATAATAAAGAGGAACCGCGACATTTCGAAATTGTGTTCACTCGTCTTTTATCGCTCGATGGTTTTACGAGCGTCGACACAGTCGTGGACTATTTATATGTATATTGCAACAAACGAGTAGATAGTTACATACAGATTATTATCACTTCGACAAACAACAAACGGGGAATCAGAAACGAGGACAGGTGAGAAATCGCTATTAGAGAGAAATATATACGTAGGTTTTACCTCTGTCTATCTCTAGAGTGTCTGTGTCTGTGTGTGTGTGTGTGTGTGTGTGTGTGTGTGTGTGTGTGTGTGTGTGTGTGTGTGTGCAATGGACATTCTCTATTAAATGGAATTTCCTGTGTGCACCAGAGAGGCCAATACAGCAACGGCCATAGAGAGAGAGAGAGAGACAGAGTGGCGCGACATTTAACAAAAGTTCAGTATTAAATTGCGTCAGTCTCGTGTCCCCGGGCCAGAAGTCGGCAATATTCGCTCTACGAATCAAGTCCCTATATATATAGGAACTTCACATACACACACACACACACATATATATATATATATATATATATATATATATATATATATAGAAAGCAGGCGGTCGAACGTAGAGAGAAGAGACAGAGTTTGGTTCCGTTATCTGGATCGGATTGCAATGCAGCTCTCGTCGTGTACTTCGGTACTAGCTCGTCCTCGTTTATTAGCTCTCGGTGCATGCGCTTTATTGCTCAATCGGTTCGTTCCGCAATACTATTTGTCTCTCTCTCTCTCTCTATCTCTCTCTCTACTTCTCTAATATCGTCCAAGTAATACGTTCTCCAGACGTCACCGAGCGAACCGAGCCCTCATTCGTCCGATTATAAATCGCTCCGACGAGCTCGACATTAGGCCATCGTCGTCGTCGTCGTCGTCGTCGTCGTCGTCGTCGTCGTCGTCCTAGAATCGATTATCGAAAACGTTTGGATTTATGTATATTTAGGTTGAAAGTTTAAAGCCTCGTGTGTTATCTCGTTGTCGGAGAGTCAAGGACTCTCTTGAACGAGAGATAGAGAGAAAAGTTCTTGAAGAGTAATAGTTGTTTCGCGTGAGCCTATTTACGTGTTCGTATAATTAAATGCATAAAGCTAACCTCTGCCAAGTACTCGAACATTTTATATATGTATATAAAATCTTACATATATGTATATAAAATCTGATATATATGTATATAAAATCTTACATATATGTATATAAAATCTGATATATATGTATATAAAATCTGATATATATGTATATAAAATCTTACATATATGTATATAAAATCTTACATATATGTATATATAATCTGATATATATGTATATAAAATCTTATATATATGTATATAAAATCTTATATATATGTATATAAAATCTTACATATATGTATATAAAATCTTACATATATGTATAAATAAAGTAAAGGCTCTCTCTCCTTCACGCGTGTATATCGCAAGTCCGTTGGCTTTCGAATTGCAATTTCTAGATAAGAGACACCACCTCGTACCAAAAATATTGTACATACGCGAAAGACATTCGACTCCACGACCACGTGCTGTTAAACGTTTCGTTGAGAATCTTTCGTTGCGTCTCATTTTTTCCCCCACTTTGTCTTTGTTTTTTAAATTAAATTTATTTTTCAGATCTCCACACTCTTGTCCGCTCGAACGAGCGATGGAGATCTCGCGTGAGTATCCTCGGGGCTCGCTCGTAAATTCACTGTGTATAATACGTTGTTGTTTGTTTTTTTTAAATTTTTTTTTTCATTAGTGCCGAGCAAATGAAAGAGATTATGATAAATTGTGATAAAGTGGTATTTCGATATAAACTATGCCTTGTATAAATATATACATACATATATATGTATTTAACGTTCAGCCTTCTTCGACTTTTTCTCACGTTAACGATTACGTGTGTATGTATACATAAATGTATATATATATATAAATATAAATATATATATATATCGAGCACGTGATCTTGGAGAAGTATAACTTGTCTCTGAAGTGCTAATAACGAGTTATTGTTTGCGAAGATGACTATCCTTCGTTCGTGCAAGAAGAAACAAGATATATATGTATATATATATATATGCATACATATTATTCATCTCGTACATATTTTGCTTAATGTTTCTTCGTTACTTTTGCATTTTTTGTTTCGCTTCTCATTTTATTATTTTTATTTTTTAGCCAGACTAATGATACAGAGTCGCAATTTACATAGCACTCATTTCCAAGTCCATTACACTTTCCGGGAAACGAACAGACTCTATATAATATATGACCTGCATACATATGTGTTCATGTGTGTATATAGTTGTAATGGATTTCTCGCGTGCTGTCGAGAGTCCGGAGACCCGGCTGGCAACGCACACGTACATATATATATATATCGCCTCTTTCCCCTGAATTCCAGAGGCAAATAATATATCGCCGACTTTATTTAATGAATTATCTCCGTCGCACGGGAATATCCGAGCAATTTCTCTCCTGGATTTAGATGCACACGGAAACGCCACGTACAATCATTCGCAAACTTTTTTTTTCTTACACATATACATATATATGAGTGTGTGTATGTGTGTGGTATAGATAAGCATTCGTTTAAGGGCTGTCGGACCGAGATTCATCGATTAATTGGAAACGAAACGAACAGCGAGACGTTCTTTCGACGCGATCGATGGCACGAGCTAGAACCGCACGTAACCGCCAGAAAATAAAGAGCAGACCTTGCTTTTGAGATTGGAAAATATAATTCTTAAAAATAAAAATTACAAAGTACAATTGAAAAAAGAAAAAAATATATATATTTTTTTTACGACCGATAATTTTGTTCAGATCGTTTTACAATTATGCAATTGGCTCGATAATTTTCTCCTGGTAGTCGTTAACCCATTCTAGTTACAAGGTAATACTCATTGTTGTGTTCGTGGAAGAGAGAAGAGAGAAAGAGAGAAAAGAGAAGGGGGTGAGGGATAGAAAAGAGAGAGAGAGAGAGACTTTAGACACGACTGGAAATGGGGTTAATACCCTGTTTACCAACTCCTACGTCTCTTATCGCGGCAATAACTTGTAGCGTGGGTTCACTCACTAAATGGCTCGATCGAACTTTAGATATAGCTTTCGCTTCTCTCGCTCTCTTAGGAGAACGCGAGAGGGCGAGAGAGAGAGAGAGAGAGAAGAAAAAGATTTCATTTGTTCGCAAACGAGAGCGAAACGAAAAGAACGAAACAACTGAGACTACAGGGAGGGGGAAGCTGCATCTTTATCTCCTCTCGCCTATTCTCGACACGGTGGAATCCTTTCTCTCCTGCAGGGATCTCGTTATCTACACCCAAACATTTCCTCGGACAATTTTTGTTCTCACGACAGATAAAAAAAAAACAAAGAAAATTAATCTTTTCCATTCTCGTGATGTTTTTTATTTTTTATTTTCGTTTTAATTTTACTCTCGTGATCAAGGTGTTCGAACGACGCTATTAATCATGGAATAGCGTGGTATTAATTACTATTATTTTTATTACGAGTAAACGAGCCGTCGAGTCGAAGAATCGTTTCTAAATATAAAAAAAAGAAAACATGAAAATACATTTAGTGAAAGTTTCTAGGGGCGGTGTTGTTAAATTTGTGAAAATAATGTATATACAGATGTGTGTATAGGACAGACAAGACTTATTTATCATTCTTCTTTATATCAGTTTTATGTCAGCCATTGCCAGTCCGAGTTATTCGTCATGTACGAAAACTTGTTACATAGAAATTTCAAAGAGAGATACAAATTACGAGGTTAATTATACGGTGATAAAAGCGATAAAAAATAAAGCGTTGGGCGTGATAAGAAAAGTAAAAGGAAGAATAATAAATAAAATAAATAAATAAATAACGGAAATGATAAGTTGCCAGATTGCCACGAGTGCCGTTCGTTTTACTTCGATTCGTTTCGATTAATCGATTAACCACGTGCTCCGGGTGGTGTTTTTTAGCACGCTTCATCGAGCACGAAACTCCATCGGTGAAAGTCTCTCTCTCTTTCTTCCTTTAGGGGGAGGTGGCGAGGCAGTCGAAGCTCGAGATTCATCGAGTCCGCATATTGGCGTGAAATCTCCTCTCGCTCAAGAGGAAATTCGCTCGTCGCGTATGAACGATAAAAATAAAACGAGAAGAACAAAAATCGATCCTTCTTCTTCTTCCTGGATTAAAAAATTTCTTTGGGATAGAAAGAGCGAACGAAGAGAAAAAAAGAATTGTAAAAAGATGAAGAAAAAAACAGAATTTGCTGCACGCAGACGTATTATTTGACGTCTCGAAAACGGAAAGAGAATAAAAAATAATAAGAAGATCGAACGATCGAGATAACGGATATCGTGGAAGGAGAGTTATCGATCCACGATTATCATAAATAACGAGGCATGTGCTCGTTCGAGCGCAGGTGAGCGCTTTATATACGCGTCTAACGTTTCGAACGATTAACGAGAGAGTTAACGACGGGTTAGCGGCGTTAACTGGCCGCACGGGCAAGGTTCAACTACGCTGTTGAGCGCGAGCGTAGAGAAAGAAAAGGTGTAAAATGAAATCCCTCCAAAAAAAAAAAAAAAAAGAAAAAAAATTTCAAAAAAACATTAAATAAAAAATAAAATAAATTGAAGTAAAAGCAACAAGAAAAAATGAACGAAACAAAAAAATGAAAAAAGGGCAAACGAGATCGTGCTCCCGGGGGCAAGCCGGATATTCCGGTTTATCGTCCGCGCGAAACCGTGAGGGACGACCGGTCGTTGGTTGCAGGAAATTTTGACGAAAGTAGTTTGCGAGCCAAAAAACAAAATCCGTTAACGAACGATAAAAAGTTTATTTTTATTTTTCCTTTTTCTTGTTTTTTTTAGGGTAAAATTTCGCGAGATCACTTTCGTCGCGAAACGACGGGACAAATATTATAAAAAAGAAGAGAGAGGAAAGAAGAAAAAAATAATTTTCGAACAACTGATAACGATTATGATAACGAAGCGAATTGGCACGGACGAGCAACGCCCCCCACTCCTCTCACACTCTCTCTCTCCCTCCCTCTCCCTCTATATCACTCTCTCGTTTCTTATCAGTTCCCTCGCAGTTGCAGCTTTAATCCGACTTTTAGTTGCCTATAAATAGATTTATCTCGTCGAATGTAGCCAAGTCCGGGGAGATGGGGGGAGAGGAAGCTTTTCTCCGCTCGCGGGGCGAGATAACAAACTCTCGCGTTCGTACCGAGGGGTGAAAGACGATGCGTGGTGTATGGCTGAATTATTTTTTCTTTCGATCAGATTTTTTTTTCTCATCTTTCTTTCGCCCAAGGTCGATCGTCGTACGTTTCGAAAGAAATTACGAAATGAAACGTTCCTTGTTGAAAACGAAAAAATAAAACAAATTTCTCTCATTCGAGAACTTTCACTAGTTCGTGTAACCCAATTTCACACTTTTCCCCCCACCCCTCGAATATCGCGTTAGAAATCTTTCGCTCGAACGTTCGTTTTTTTTTTTCATTTTTTTTTTATCACCACGAAAGAATTATTAATTATTAGGCACGTTAGATCGTGTTTTTTTTTCTTCTTTTTATTTGTTTTATTATCGATGCTTATCGGAATATATTTACGCGCGGTTGGTAACGACGTCGCGAGGGATAAGCTTTATAAATAAATTCCACGTTTTCCCTTCACGATAATCCATTATAATATAATAATTCATCGACTCTCACCGTTAATCATAACGGATTTTTCTTCTCTCATATCTTTTCTCCCTCTTATCGAACTGACCGGTCTGTTAATTATAACTCGTATATCTCTTTATCTCACATCGAAGAAAAAAATATACATATTTATATACGATAAGAAATTCCTCACGAAAAGAAACGAAAGAAAAAAAAAGATCCATAATAATCGTTCGAAATTCTATCCGATCGTTCGAATTTCAATAATTCCTCGAACGTTTAGAGAGACGAGCGAACGGGGAGGACGATCGTAAATAGACCAAATTACGTTGATTAAACGTTCGGATAAAATCGTGATTGCTGTGTAATTTTCAAACGCTCGATGTTTCGAAACGCGCCATGGTATTAATCCGAGTCGCGATGGAACGATGAGAAATAAAAAAATGGGGGGGGAAAAACACACACACACACACATCCCATAATCATTATTCCCGGTCGTCTCGGTCGGTTATGCGCGAGTAACTCGTACTTGTCCGAGAGACGCGGAAGCGTACGAGTGAGATATCTTCCCTCGCGACACTCCCGTACGATCGGTAAGACACTTTTTATTCGTTAAAAAGGAAACAAAATGAAAACAAACAAAAAAAGAGGTAAAAAAGTGAAAAAAATTTCTCATCCCTTCTCCCCCTTCTCGCGGCTAATTCCGGCCCCGTAACGTTCACTGGGCCAACGATCTTCTTCTTTTTTTTCTTTGTTTTTTCAACCCCGATGTAAAACTTTGCGATAAGCACGAGCCACTTTGTATTATATATAACGATTTTCGTGCAAAGACGCATCACGAGAACGGAATATTATGCAACGTATTATTGTTCGGGACACGCGAGCGGCCCGTTAGTATCGCTAAATATATACATATATATATATACATTGTGTAATACGTACCATAAGCAAGTTGTGTATAATGGGAACAGTAAAAAAAGAAAAAAAGTAAAAAAAAAAGTATTACGGTATGTCTGTATGGAGGACACAGCGAAGAGATACGACTATGGGGGATGAGGAAGCAGGAAGAAAACGGTAATCCGAGCATGCGCATACACACACACACATTGAAAGAGAGAGAGAGAGAGAGAGGGAGATACACATAGACAGTGAGTAGGATCTCGCGTACATTGAATCTTTTTGCGGTCTGCCAGACAGTGATATCGTAAGAGGGAAAGGGGGCATTTTGTATGGCGAGCAAGAAGAAGAAGAAGAAGGAGGAGGAGGAGGAGGAGGAGGAGGAGGAGGAGGAGGAGGAAGAGGAGGAGCTCAACGAAAGTTACTTTCGACCTCGTTAATTGCGACGAGTCGAGTGAAAGCCTCGAACTATAATATTCAGCAAACTCTGCACCGTGTGTACGTGTGTCTTTGTGTGTGTTATGTACGATGTATAGACATATATAGATATATATCTGAAATAATAAAAGCGTCGTGATAAAACTGGATTAATTTTTCGCCAGTTATAATTATCACGACAATTTAACATAAAATTAAAGTAACATTCGCATGGAATTTTCGTTATCGAACGTAATCGTCGATGATGAAAATTATAAAAAATCTCGATTTTCCAAGATTTTTCGATAATACTATAAATTATTGACTTTAATTAAAATTCGATCGATCGTGAACGTGTTTATTTTCGTATCGAATGGAAAATATTTCCGATTTTTATCGCTCACGATATTTATGTTATTTTTATGTTGTTACGTTAACGAGTTTATACGGGCGGAATTAGAACGTAACTAATTGCTCGCGAGAGAGTTTATACGAGATTGAGAAAATATCAGAGAGTATGTATAAACGATCGATCGTAATTTCTATTCGTAAATTCTCGAACGTTAATTATTCCATAAAAATATGATCTTACGAATTTTGTAATTTTATGTTTAATCATTCATTTTATTTTCTTGTATCTCGAGTCAACTCGACTCGACTCGATTCAATCGACGAGACTCTCCCCCTTGTTTCCTAGCGAGAGGAACACGACGAAACTTTTCTCTGGCATGCGCCCACTGCCGACTGCAACGGGCTGCTGCCGCTGGGCTAGTCTCTCCTGTGTGTGTACCCGACTGGTTTGTATAATCAAAAACCAGTTTCTCGCGATTGTAAGTGGGACACACGAGAGTAACACACGCATGAGAGAATCTCTCTCTCTCTCTCTCTCTCTCTCTCTCTCTCTCACTCTCGGACCTAAGAAGAGACGCGCCAGCACTCCGAGACACGACTACCAACAAGAGCCATCGTCTCACTCTTGGAACAGGTGTGAGTCTCGACAGGAATCGCTGTAACGCTTTAATCCTCGAGCGCAAAATGCGAGAAAGATACACGCACGAAAAAAAAGAAGAAAAAAAAACAACAACAACAAAACACGCGTTCGAGACAAAACGTAAAAAAAAAAAAGAAAAAGAAATTAATTCATTTGCTTTTGTATTTTTCTTTCTTCTTTTAATTAATTTTTCTCTCAATTATGAATAATTCGGAAAGTTTTTTCCTCGTTGATCGAGAATTAATGTGACACGAGTATTGATTTATCGTTAATGTAGATTTAAAACGATCGTCGAGGTATTTATGAATAAGTAAATTTATTATGAAATTGTCCTTTTCCTCATTATTTTGAGATAATTCTTTGGTGCAATGACTCTCTCTCTCTCTCTCTCTCTGTCTCTTTTTCTCTCTCGTGGCAATTCATTCGACCGAGCACTGATAAGACTATGAAAACGTCCTACACGCGCGCACACGACTCTCTCGCGTGTTCCTCTAACGCGCACCGACGATTTACAATATCCCGGCGGCTATTTATAAATTTTCTCACGTCACAGCCGCGCTTGGCTATCGATTTTCCCAGACGCAAAATACATTACCGTTAATTTATCGTTGCATTAACAAGAGACGGAATCGGCGAAAGGGTAAGGGAGAAAAAGAGAGAGAGAGATAAAAATGATAATTTTACGAGATTGCCCACGAGGCTATTTCAATTATAATAATAGTATTATTCGTATGACGTACAATCCCGCGAAACGTTGTAATAACAAAATTAAAATAAATCGCGTGGTACCGTTGATAAAAGAGAAAAAAAAAGAACCACGAAGAAAAAAAAAAGAAGTCGAGCGAAAGACCGAGGTGCGTCGTTCGAGCGTTAAAAATAACTGCCATTATTATTATACGCGTACAAGAAGCTGAGGAGAGGAAACACTTTGTATTCAAATCGTGTCGAGATAATCTCGAAGAAAGAAAAAAAAAAGGAAAAAAAAAAACATTAAAAACCTTACCCAGCGTTGAAAAATATATCATACCCTCCTCCTCCCCCCCCCCGCCCACCCGGCCTTCCCACCTCATTCGACGTCGTAGTACCTTATTTTTTTTCTATTATAATATTTTGTTTTCTCTTCGTTCCCATTCGTCATCGTCTTTTGTTATCTTTAATACTTAAAAAACCGTTTTCCCACACTCCCCGAATTATGAGAAAATGAACGTATTTCATGGTAAAATGCCCTCCAGGAGGAGATTAGATTTCGAAGTACCGTGAGTAAAACCCTCTCCCTCTCTCTCTCTCTCTCTCTCTCTGGCTCGCTCGCTCTCTGTCTTCGACACTGACTTGAGATAAACATGCAACGTGTGTTTAAACGAGTGTCGAGTAAAGAGGGAGGGGTGGGGGGAAATCACACGGAAAGACACATGCGGGTCACGATGATAATTCGGTGAGAAACGCTCTTGTCACTCAACGTCGTTCAACGACGTTTAACGTTTTTCCTCCCCCCCCCCCGCCCCTAACGCCACGCCCCTCTCCCACCGACCCACTAATTTTTTTCACCACTCCGTTTTCGTTAAATATCTTTACGGCATACGGTAATCGTTCGTGCATAACGATTCCGGCACCGGAAGTACGGCCATTGCATCGCAAGAAACTACGGTATTATCGTCTTGGGAAGAAAAAAAGAAAAAAAAAACAATTTTTTTTCTACAAAATAAAATATAAGATGAACTTTTAACGACCTCGTCGCGATATGTTTATTTTTTTTCTCCTCTTTTTTTTTTTCTTTCTCGTTCGGCTCTCCCACGTTTTATTTCCATATTTTAATATTTTTAAGCAACGGAGATCGAGGGGAAGTTTATAAATTATAATAATAATAATAATATTAATAATATTAATAATAAACAAGACCGGAAGTGAGCAAACGCGCGTGCCTCTCAGGCTCCGGTCTCTCGACTCTCCCTCGAGAAATCTTTAACGATCAAACGTTGCAGGGAGAATATATATATATGTATGTGTGTTTGTGTGTATAGGTACAAAAACCGAAGGAAATTTCCGTTCGACGACGATATAGGTATAAACGCGGCGTACATAAATATACGATTACGACGTTGAGCAATAGAGAAATCGATCAGAGCCGATGAACGTATCGCGCGCGCCGACCAAGAATTTCAATTGTTTGCGCGTGGTGTATGCTTTTCGCGGTTTGGCCGCCAGGGGGACAAATTTTTCGATTTACGTTCAACGCGTGATATAAAAATGAACAAGTCTCTCTTGCCCAACAACAACAATAACAACAACGGAAACAAAAACAAAACGCATAAATGAATCAAAGATAAAATAAAACGATAACGAAGTTGATGACGAACGTGAGGGAGAAGGAGAGGAGCGAGGACGTAGGTAATGTACGAGATTCTAGAGAAAAGTTTTTCCGATATCTCGTGGCTCCTCGGACCGTTCGATCGAATGAAATCTCTCTCTCTCTTTGTCCGGTCATTTGTGAGATAGAGAATACAAAAGGTTGATGTCTCTCAAAACTTGGCCGATAGAGGGACTGAGAGAAGACAGAGAGAGAGAGGGGAGGGGCGCATGCGCACTACGCCTCTGAGATAAAAGAGAGAGACAAGGTGATGAAGAGCGACCGGGGGACTCGCGCAAAGGTATAAAAGAACGAAAACGGATGAAGCGCCGGAAGTTTGGGTGATACTAGTAAGAAAAAGTTGAATTGGAATTGTTTTCCTTAGTTTAAAGTGGTTCTTTAAACAAGAAACGAAAAAAAGGGATAGAGGGAGGAGATTTTAGTCGGGATGCAACCCTCGCTCGCTCTGCCACGTTTCAATCTCTCGCACCCCTTGGTCCTCGTCCTTGGCTACCCTCGATTCGGGAAATATTTATTCGAGCTTGTAATAATCTCGTTCGATCGAACTGTCCAATTAAAAACAAATCAAATTTTACGATTTAATTTTGAAAAATTAACGATACCCAATAAATAATTTTTCAGCCATCGTACAGTGTCGCCATCTTTCCAACGATATTTCATCATCGAGAGAACGTTTCTTCGGGAGAAAACGAAAAAATAATTTCTCATTCCATTTTATCAAGGGGGTCGGGACAAACGAGGAGAGAGTCAAGATGAGATCGAGGAACGTTGAAGCAAAAATGGCTCTTGGGTCGTCCGTTATATTTATAGGCTCTGGGAAAATAATTAAATTGCTTCGCAGTAAAACGTTTCGCTGCTGCTGCTGCTGCTGCTGCTGCTGCTGCTGCAGGCCTCGTTGATCGCTTTGACCACACGGGCCAAGGCTCGAGCAACGAACGCTCACAGAGACACACATACGCCCATGCACACACAGAAACGCACGCAGGCACGGAACGTTTGAGGGAGGAAGTCAGATGTGGGACCGTTCGGGCACGTGCTACCGTCGCCTCGTTATATTTCGGTTTTTTCCCTTCTTACCACCGTCTTCTCATTCACTCTCTCTTTCTCTCACGCATGCAACTCAATCCCGACTCCTGAAACAGGAATCTCGCCAAGTCGAGACTTTTCGTGCATCGACGAACTCGTTCGCTTTGGCTACGAGTTAACGACAGGTGTTTTATTCACTTCTTCTTCTTCTTCTTCTTCTTCTTCTTCTTCTTCTTTTTTTTTACCCCCTCTTTAATCCTTCATTTAAAAAAATCTCACATGTGGTGGGCCAATCTTGTTCGCGAAAATATGGGTCAGACTTCGTCGTATGGAAAGTTTGAATTTAATTGAAATAAAAAGAAAATACGAAATTTGAAAAAAAGTGAAATTTTATGATGATTTTTCAGCAAATTTATAGTTTTTTTCTTTTTTATTGTGATTTTGTAATCGCAACGATAGAATGTAATTGACGGTATTGGTAAATGTATAAAGAACGATGGTAAACGAACGTTCGAGAAGCACGACGAGGAGATCAGAGGCGAGATTATTATATTGCGAGGAGAGTAGTTTCGTGGATTCGGCCGAGTTCGTTCAACGCCGGATAGAATCGGCTTCGGTCGTCGTGCATCATGGCCGACGTTGAAACGATGACTCACCGAGAGCTCGATCGACGTCTCTGTAAAGTTCTCGACTCTGTTCCGTCGTCGATTTATAAAAAAGAAAAAGAAATACCGTCTTCTTGAATAAAATTGTTGATACAAATTTTTTTTCTTTTTTTCAATTGATAATTAATAATCGCCTCGCGAATTATTCACGAATTATTCGATCGTTTCCTCGGTGATACGACGAAACTAATTGTGTAATGTTTGTTAACCGCGAAACTGCAGTTACGAGAGGGAGAAGGAGAGAGGGTGGGAGAGGGAGAGAGATAGGAGATAACGACGTCGAAACACCTGACGAGACACCTGTACAAATTTCGAGGTGATCCGCACCTGTTCGACGATAATTTCGAAAGGGTCGGGTACGATCGTTTCTTTTCTAATTTTTTTTTCTTTTTTTTCTTTCTTTTTTATTTCACGTCCCAGTCTCGACAGCCGGAGAAACGTAAGAATTGATCATTTTTATTTTCTCTCTTTCTCTTTTCTCCTTCTTATCTCGAACGAGTTCTTTTCAGAAAAGCTTTAATTATACGGAACACACAGTTCACGAGGATTTCAATTGTTCCCGGAAAACTTTTACGAAACTCTCGCTCGTTTCATCGTTCGAACACGATTAAACAAAATTATACGTATAATTATTTCTTTTTTTTTCCTTATTTCTTTTTTTCTTCTTCTTCTTCCTCTTTTTTTTTATTCTTTCAATTAATTATACAAGATTAAACCAACAATAAAGAAGTTTCGAGCTTATACCAGTTTGAAAAGAAATTTTCCTACGAATTATACCGATCATCGGAGGGTGAATTTTCGTAAATTCAACTCGCGAAGGAAAAACTCTTCGGTTGGCCTGGCTACGAAATTGAAGAAAACTTTTCCAATTGGTTGGAACGAATATTGAAAGAATGAGAGAGAGAGGGAGAGAGAGAGAGAGAGATTTCATAGCAAAGTTTGAATGGCCTGACGAAAGAAATATAGTGATAAAAAAAAAGAGGTCGTGGCGCGCTTGGTGGTGGTTGGGACGTTGATGGAGGAGGGAGAGGGGTGAGAGCGAGAGAGAGAGAGAGGGGTAGGGGAGGGAAGCGGAATGTAATAATACGTAACGTGCTCGGGCACCGCTTGCGGGAAATTTCCATCGGCTCTCACCGAATTGCCACTTAAAATTCCTCCGACACAGTTATTTATGTTCCGTCCACTAACTAGCCATAGAGTCGAGAGAGATCGCGCGAGCACGATTGTTACTTGTGCCCCGAGTATAACGCGCTGGAATACGGAAATTTATATACCGAGGAGAGAGGGGATGGAAAAACGACGGAACAAAAAACGAAGAAAAAAGAAATAAATAAAAAAAATTATAACGACAAATGGCAAAAAAAAAAGAAAATAATACGAGAAAATAAAAATCATACCGTTAGTTCGAGAGTAACTTGGGTTTTGTGTTTTCTTTTTTCTTCTTCTTCTTTCTTTCTTTCCTTTCTTTTTCATTTCAGAACTAATATAATATAAGAAGAGACGAAAGAGTTTCATCGTGGCAATAATAACGACGACGATAATCGTAATAACGATTATTTGGAGGAAAAAAATGGCGGAAGGGGATGGAGGAGACCGTCGTGAAATAACGACGGGGGCGGTGTCGAGAAATTCAAGGGGGCGGCCTCTTTCGAGAAGCCCGTGACGCGCGCGGTGGCCAATCTTTTTTTTTTTCTTTCTTTTTTTTTCTTCAGTAACGAAGAGACGGTAACAGCAGGCAGGCCCGAGAGAAAAACTTGCCGCGTCTTCGGTCTATATACGTATTTTACAATGCTATATAGCCCTTGCTCTCTCCCTTGCCCCCTCGAATTATTATTTTTTTTTCTTTGTTTTCCGGTACCCGACAATTATGCGTACGAGCAGGTAGAGGGTTGAAAATGCGTTACCCTACCCCTCTGCTTGTCTCTTGACCGCGAAGAATTTTTGCAACCCCGGTACGACCGTGAAAAGGGAGAAGAAAATATTTTCGTCACGAATAAAAATTAACTATAACGAAAAAAAAAAATGTACAAATATTTCATACAAAAATATAAATTATTTTTCCTTAACGGATTTCCGGCGAAAAACAGTGTCGAATGGCGTTTTTTTTAAAATTTCTTTCTGTTTCGTTTCAAAGTCGGTCGACCGGTTTAATTTCAAGGAGGCATTTCGATCTAGAAAATTCTTCAAGAGTCACGTGGACTAATTAGGAGTCGCGAGGGTCGTGAACGACGAAGCGTTCGTTCGCTCGTCTGCGATTCAATAAATCCAACGAGTTTCGTGGGAAAATTAAGAGAAGGGGGTGGAATTAACGCGTGTTTATACTCGGCGATTCATTGCCGGGCGTGAATATCCAGACTCTCCCTTAAAGGAGTAAAGCTCGAGAAGGGAACTTGAGAGGGCCTTTTTTCTCTCGTTCCATTTTTTCTTTCTTTCTCTCTTTCTCTCTCTTTCTCTCGTTCGCAAACATATACGACGCGGTGCCTTTGTAACTCTCTTCATCAAGCCATTTTCCAAAACACACCTCTAGCCGACACGAGAGATTCTCATCCGTATTCATGGGATCGCATAATAAAGCGCGCGAGCAGTTCCGTGCGACGTTTTTTTTTTTTTTTTAATCCTTTCGCCAGTCTCAATCTCTCTCTCTCGTTCTCTCTTTCCTCCGGTTGCAAGTAAGCGTGTATACACGAGTCGAAGCGTTTGACGCGAGTACATAAGAGGGTGCGAGATAGAAGGTTAACGGGGGAGGGAAAAGGGAGGTTGGGGAGGATTTGAAAAAAACACGAAGGGACAAGCTTCGTCAAAGCGATCTCGTCTTTTTATAGTGTTAATTGCAATTAAAAGTACGAAACCGCTTCGCGCGACATCAAAGGTATAATGGCGATGGAGAAGGAGACATAGAGGGAGAAAGAGACAGAGTGGGAGGGAGAGAGAGAGAGAGAGGAAGGGAGGGAGACGACCGGAAGAACTATGAGTGACGTTGGACGTGTTCTCTCGGGCAATTCTTAATCATCAATGTGATATCCTTTTTCAACACACACACACTCTCTCTCTCTTCCTCTCTCAACATAATAAGTTGATTTAACGAGAAAGAAAAGACAGAGTGCAAAAGAAAAAAGAAATTCGCGTATTTAACCGAGCGACGTTAAAAGAGAGGAGATGGGTGTTGAAAATTAAGATTAAATGTGTAGATGAGACAGAGAGAGAGAGAGAGAGAGAGCGAGAAAAGTGTGGATATTACCTTCGCGAAGGAACAAAAAAAAGAACGCGGAATAATAAATGAGACAAGAGAGAGAGAGATAGATAGATACAGAGACGAAGAAGCAGAATGAAGGAGAAAGGGTACGAAAAGAAAGGAAAGGGAGGAGGAGGAGGAGAAGACGAAAAAAAAGAGGCGTAATACGGGTACGAGAGGGGATTGTTTAAATTTCATTAGCGAGAGAGGATGAATCGGGGGAAGTTTGAGCCAGGGTGGTGAGGGGGTGTCGAATAGAGAAAAGGGAAAAGCTCCATTTTCTTATTGTTATTCCTCGTTCTCCTTTATCATTTTCTCTCTCCCTCACCCATCCACCATTTTCCCACCTCGTACCACAATTTTCTTCGTACGTACGCGGCAAAAGAGAGAGAGAGAGAGAGAGAGAGAGAGAGCGAGAGGAAGAGAATGAGCACACACATTGAGCGGAGGAGTTACCCACGGGGATTCCCCGTCGATGGGCATTTACATTCAGAGTGCTTTGTTAACTCTCTTTTCTAAGGGACGGTGGTGGTCGTCGTCGTTCTTTCGCGAGTATACATTATAACTCCTCGTCGACTACCCTGTCTGTTTTATCCCCCCCCCCCCCCACCACTCTTTTTTTTCTCGTCGCAAAATTTGTCTCTACACATACAATAATATATAAATATATATACAGTTTTTTTGGTCACGAGCCTTTTTTCATTGTCGGACGTCCCTCTTTTTCCTCATACTGAATTCTTTCTCGTACCTTTGTATCACACCCGAACCCCTTTTTTAACCCCCACCCCATCTTCGAGTCTTACGACCCTTTAACACTCTCCAAGGATCTCGCAAATCGCTGAGTAATCCGCGTAACGATTGAGAAGAAAAAAAAAACATTTTCCTTTTTTTTTTTTCTTTCGAGCCCGTTCGACGTTATTTCGAATCATAGGCGCGCGAACAACACATCCAGCGTGAGTCAGCCGATTCGAGGAAAAAGAATTACTCGGACGCACTCGCTTCATCGAAATGATTTATTTTTATCCACTCCTTTAATCATGAAAAATTGTCAATTTTAATTTAACCAATGAAACAATTGCTCGAGTCACGAATTGTTTGTGAAAAATAAATTAATAAATAAATGAATGAATGAAAAAAAAAAAAAAAAAAAAAAACAAAGAGCAAAACGTGCCATTAAATTTCATTGGTATAATAATACGTAATTATTTTCTACTTATTCTCTGACTCACCGAGGGTGAGAGTGGGGAAGGGGGGGGGGGGGGGGGGGGGCAGCTTTAATGATCGCGAGGCCGGCACGAGTGTGCCGTAGCGATATAGAAAACCACGACGTGGCGCACCATCGTGTTCTCAACGAAGTGTTGTATGCCGAGTTGCCTTCGAGGAGAGTGTTAAAATGTATGCGCCCCCAACCCCTTCCACCCTCGCGACAAACAGCAGTGAGGGGAAATGACTCATTACGCGCGATGCAAAATGCAGAGTTGGATTAAATTTCGATTAGCCTCGAGAAGAGAGTAGTTTGATACATTATAGATGGCGTATGTGTTTATGTGTGTGTACGTGTGCGAGAGGAGCTATTGATTTCAGGCCAGACAGAGTACTGATTTATTTATTTCAATCTGCCCCCCCCCCCCCAACCGACAACCCCATCCTCTTTTTATTTATTTTTTTATTTTATCGATCGTCGTGAATGGACGCGTTAATTATCGGGCCAATACGCGAATGAATGCTCCTGTAATTGCCGGGAGAGTAAAATATAAAATATACACATGCATGTATATATATATATATATATAATTATATATATATATATATATATATATATATATATATATATATATATATATATATATAGTAGACATGCATATGAATTTGTTACATCACTCGCTCTCTTCGTCGGAGAGGCCCCCTCCATTTGGCACAATCGATTCTCCGGCCTCGCGCACATAAAATCTGCGCATTGTTACGTTCTCGATCCTACTCGTCCCTCCGACGACCCATCACTCCCTTCCCTCCCTACTCCTCGCTCATCTCTCTCTCTCTCTCTCTCTCTTTCTCTCTCGAGCCTCGCTCGCCCCCGTTACCGGCCGTATCGTGTAATTGGATAAATTCCCGAAATTGTTCGTTAAATGATAAATCCTCGAGATTATACCGAGAAATTATTAATAACGACATTCACGAATTCCTTCGACATTCATATCTCTCGGGATTGTACGCGCGAGACGTACCTATCCAGGTTTTTACGGAACGCGATTATACTGGATTTTTGTGGAAAATCGTGGACTAATTAACGATTGATTAAAAATTAAAATGTACGAAAAGAATAAATAATAGAAAAAAAAGAAACTTGATTTAAATCAAATTCGTGATATTCTACAAAATTTGAATTGACAATAATTGATAATTTTTATTGTAAAATTGTATATATCTATATGAATATATAGATAAATTTATTTAGGAGGAAAAAACCCAAAGAAATTTTTCGTGCCAAGTTCGCGTCACGATTTTTCGACCGGCAGGAAGAAAAACATTGACGAGGACACGCCGGGGCCTAAAATTTCTGGTCGTTGAAACGAACAGATGTTTATACCTGCGAGGGTTACCCCGATTTTTCTTAAGGGATATCTCAACCCCTGTGTGTGTGTGTATATATATATATCCGTGGTTATAGGCGCGCGCGAGGGCGCTCGCGTTCAAAATTCCCGGAGAGAATGCAACGTCGACTATTGGCTACACATCGACTCTCGCTCCCACTTGTTCACGACAGAGTTTTAATGCTCCAAAACCTCGGGTTCGAAACCGGTATTCCATCTATTTCTTCCTCGGTCTTTCTAATGTCCGTCGAGAAAGAAAGAAAGAAAGAAAGAAAAAAAGAAAGAAAAAAAAATAACCGAAGAAGAAAAAAAAATATATTCAGGTCTCTCGTATATACGAGAAGCTCGTGGTTTGTTTTACGACCGAAATGCACAGAATATATCCCTTCAACGACGACGACTCCGGTTACGAGACGCACAATGTACCGTACCGAGCTCGTATATATATATATATATAAATATATATACACACGACTAAATGTATATTTATACATACATTTTAAGAGTCGAACAACACCGTGCTTTGTACGTTAGAGGGCACATGGCTTATTCGTTGTACGTACCTCTAATACACGACCGAGCATCGAGGCCCGTAGTCGTAAACGCGTCTTGATGTGTCCGCGGACGCCGAGAGTTTTAAACCGAGCGACCAATGTTTTACGACGGAGTTGACTACGACGAGAAAGAAGGGGAGGGGTAGTTAGAGAAAGAGAGAGATAGGATTAGAGAAACTCGGTATTTTTCGTCCTTTTTCCATGCAATTCTATTATACACGCGTCTTGTGTATTCGAGAAAATATTAGCTTGTGACCAAAAAAAAAAGAATTACCATCGTTTAGCCACAAGAACTAAACACCCGATTTTCCAAGTTATTATTACGAGGGGAGAGGGCGAAGAGATATTCAAGAGAGAAAGAGGGGATATATATTTTCCACCGTCACTCGGTGGACTAATTTATCTCGGGAGTTTGTACAAATTTTCATTTGTCCCGTTTTCATGAATACGACTCGTGGCGATTATGGCGAGGAAATGGACTTCCCCCCCCCCCCCCCACACACCGTCCCTCTGCTCGTGCCTCGCCCCGTCTCTCGTTTGCGTCGACTAATTTGGGCGAGAATTTATACGCGACGAGTTATTATGACCCGCGTAACGGCCCCCACGAAAAGTTTCTTCGTCTTCTGCCATAAAAATAATATCGTTGTAATTAAAAAGTTATAACGTACAAAAAAAAAAAAGAAATGAAAAAAAAAAAAAAATTAATATATATATATTTTTTCAACGCACGTTTCCTTCTTCTCATTTCGGCCCCGATCGTATTTACGTCCCTCGTACCCTCCCACGCGTTGTGTTCGAACAAAAGCGTCCACGGGAATAACGATATGCGCGCGATTTTTTTTTATCTCGTAAAACACCCCACCTATCGATCGATTTCGATCTTTGCGGACGACGGACGCGTCATCTGCCGGAAAATGACCGTCGCCCGCCGCTTTGTCGTTTTTTTGTTGCCCGTCGGTGTTGAAAAACGGAGTGAAGCGAAAAAAAACGGGGAGAAAAAAATAATTATAAAAAATGGCAATTCCATCGAGATGGGACGGGGATGAAAAAGAGAAAACAAAATAAAAAATAAAAAGAACGAGATAGGTGGAAATTGCGAAGAATCCTGGTCCACGCGTCCGATAAGGGCTCTCGATTACGATTCTCATTCCAGATAAAAGAAACAATGGCCGACGCGATGGAGGATATAGAGGGATGAAGGGGAATGACGGAGCGAGGGTAAGGGGAGGGAGAAGGGGTATAGATCGTCTGTTTTGTAGAGGACGTTAACAAAGTGTCCGTTTGCCAGAGCTCTCTTAACGACCTCTCCTGGAATTGCTCTAGAGCCCTATTCTCTCTTTCTCACTTTTACGATACAGACACACACACACATACATATATATGTATATATGTGTATATGTGTATAAATAGGGATCAGAAAAATCATAGCACAACGCGCCGAGTAATTTTCTTTTGTTCGTGGAAAATGGGCCGACTTGGTATACGTGCGAGAGAAAGAAGAAAAAACAAAACAAAAAAAAGAAGTGTCTTTTCATTCGACAATGACAATACGAGACATTTTATACAGTAGTTTCTCGATTACCGGCGAGTAACGGGGGATGCCGCTTTGAAATATCGAAATGGAAAAAAAGAAAAGACGGACGAGATCGTTCGGTCGTATACTCGAAATCATTTCAACCGTTGAATCATTTAAATGACGTGAAACGGATGAATCGAGAAAAAGAATTATCGACAATGGGAATTTAAATGAAAATAAAAACGTCGTGTGTCGAAATAAAAGAATAATTTTTAAATAATGGAACAAAGGAAAACAAATTATTACGATGTTGAAATCGACGTCCGGACGACAAAACATTAAAAATAGCTCGACTGCTCGATAATATGTTTCAACCTTCCCTCGCTTCGCAAGTTCGAACGAGTAATAAAAGAAAGGGGGGAGGGAGGGCGGGAGGGAGGGAGAGGGAAAGAGAGGAAGAGGAGAGGGGAGAGCAAAGTAGAATTCGAGCCAATGAGAAATATCTACGTAATAACTTGAGGTAACTATTTACATTTACGTATCGAAGTAACGTAACTAAAAGGAGGCAAGTCCGAAACCTCGGGAGGAGAAAAAGCCCGACTCCAAGTGCTGCGTAATAAATACGTGTACAAGGTCAAATATGTTCGAACGAGATTAGAACGTTCCGTACACACATACACGAACAATATCGTATTCGATAAGTGCGAAGAAAAGAAATATCTAGAAATCATCGAGAACTCGAGAAAATTCCGTGCGGGTAACAAGATTTCATAAAACCGACGGGTGTGGATGGTATCGTCGAATTTGTTCGGGATTCTCGTGAACCTCGTAGTTGGCTAGATAGTTCGTGTCGATGGTCGACAAGATGGCGCCACCGACGTGGCACAGAGCGCCGACGGGATCAAGCGCGAGACGTGCCGCGGGGTCCGGAGGGAGAGAGAGACAGCTGGGCATGGACGCAGCATTAGACGAGCGAGCACTGCACCAGGCATGCCGAGGCATTTTTTTTTGGTTATGCCAGATGCTTTTTGATATCGTTTCCTTTTATCTTTTACAATTTCGACCCGAATCGGACTCTCTCGCTGGTTTCACTTCGCAATTACGTTCACTGCGAGTTACGTACAATAGATGAAACGATAATGCACGGATTTGTTATAAAAACTTACCGGCGCAGCCAGGCACGTGGATAGAATGAAATCCAGTTTAGCACCGGTACACTGTCACAGGGGCTTGATATTAAATTCCGGCCGATGCGGAGATACTCTGGCTCTCTCACGTTGCTCCTCTTTCTTGCGTTACTATTTTTCGTGCTGTTTTATAAACGCTAATCCGTGCGTTGGTACACTGTGGACACCGTACACACTTTTGATACTCGTTTTCACACCACGGAGAAGAACAAACGAAGGAGAACAAAAACAAAAAAAAACTAAGAACGATAACAGAATGAACAGAAAAAAAAACAAAAAAAAACGTAAAACCGTGCGAGATCACTGGCTGCGCGAGTGCAACATCGACGAATTCGTGACGAGCGCGCGGACTAGCGCGTCGTTAAACTCGTTTAGTAACGCGCGTTTAATGCTCGCGGATAGTCAAGCGTTTCTTTTGCAGAAAAAACAAACAACCTCGCGTTACACCACCGTACGAAATAGCGACGAAGATCGATCGTCGTACGATTTAATTAACACGAGACGAACGACGGAGGTAGAAGCGAGGAAGAGAATTTGAGAGAGAGTGAAAAAAAGCACGGCGAAAAACGTGGTTACGATACGTCTCGTGGCGCGGCGAAAGCGTGACGATACGACGCGCACTCCTCGTGGTGGTTGGCGCGGGAATGAGTGGTGAGCAGCGTTCGTGGAGGCGTCGTGGTGGGGGAACGTGCACTCCGCCGGGGGAAGAGTCGAGTGAGTGTGTGTGTGTGTGAGAGAGAGAGAGAGAGAGGGAGAGAGAGACAGAGAAAGAACAAGTCCTCGGTGGGAGAAATATGGACGATCGGAAGGGGCACGCCGTACCGACCGATTGAGGGGATTTTCGAATTTCAAATATGGTGGGGGCAACGTTGGAGGGGTTTGTCGTCGTCCCGCGCAACATCGGCCAACGTTTGTCGACGTCGTCGTCCTCCTGTTCCACCTAAACCCTCTCGTCGAATCGTCATTCTTTTTTTTTTAAAGCGTTGTCGTTCGTCTCTCCTCGCTCTCCCGCTCGCCGCTCCGCCTAACGTAATCGCGCACTGCCACTGCCCAGATTATTTCGAGCCACATCACATTGTGACGCGAATCAATCGAATGGACTTACAAGCTTTTGCGCTCACGAGATTTTTATAAACTTGCACACGGAGAAGCGCTTCTCGCCGGGTGTCGGTAAAAGCGATCTCTGCGTTACCGACAAATCTTATATCTCACAAATAACGTCCAAATTTTTGTTCAATTCTAAAAAAAAAAATTTCACCACTCGCTTCGTCGACCTTACGACCAATACGATATTTTATATTCACAATATCAATATTTATCCCACTCTCGTAAATATTACAAAATAAATAACACGTTGTTTATTGTTTCTTCTATAATTAAAAATTTCCGAAAAATTCGATTTTCGAAAAATTGCTCGCGTACAAAAATCATCGAAGCGTTTTGTTCTGCCCTACCGGACACGAAGAAAGACATAAGCGTGCGAGTGTGTACGAAAATGGAAATATAGAGGAGAGAGGGAGGGGCACGAGGGTCGAGGACCAAGGATTTGGCAAACGGTCCGGATGAATTTGACAGGACCAGACAGATTATCCCGTTTGACGTGGCGACGATTGGCCTCGAATGCCGTCTGTTTCCCAACGGTATAAACACGGGGTGAAGATAGCTACGACAAGATCTCTCTCTCTCTCTCTCTCTCTTCGTCCTTTCTCAAAATGCCCTTGCACCCCCCACCCCTCTCGCTATCCTATTCTCGCTCGCGTCACCACACACGTACTCCCGGTTAGGAATACTCGCGAGTTCGGTTCACTCGAAAACCCTGCGGGAGAGCTCTATCTCTATCTCCCTCTCTCGCATCTTCTTATCCCCTAAGCCCGGGGTCATCTCGCGAGATTCACTAAATTATGTAACAACGCGACTCTTCCTTCGACTCTGCGACGTAAAAAAGAAGAAAAAAAAAGTACGTTCGATAAACAACTTTTATCATCGTGTACGAGCTATATATATAAACCAACCCTTTTGCCCTCGAAGCAAGTCGACTATGGGCAAGACTTTTGCGCCGGGCTTTTATTATTCGTATGGAAGAAACGAGGGAGAGAAAGATTGAAAAATTACAAAAATTTGAGATATTGAAAAATTGTTTTTTTTTCTTCTTCTTTCTTTTCTTTCTTTTGCCAAGTTCGCGATAGAACCATGAGATTTTATGTCGATTGTAAAGAGAAAAAAATGTTTCTATCATTAGGCGTCGACTACCATGAGTCACCGAGGGTGGCTAGCTCTGTGTATTTTTTTTTTGCACATGGGGAAGGGGGAGGGGCTGAACCGCGCCGACGCCCTTCGGACCTCGACCCATCGACACGTGTGCCGAAATAAATCATCCGCAAGAAATACGGAGAGTTGTGTAAAATTTCAAAAAAAAAACGACAATGTTACACAGCGTGAAAGTACATTTTACATAATTCGGTGTCTTAGCTGCAAGTTTTCTTTTTTTTTAGAAACTCTCGAAAAACAGGAGAGAGAAAAATATCTTGAAAATAATGGCCGTGCGAGTAAACGCAAGCTTGGCCCAGTTAAAACGAACTCACTGGTAACTACAGTGCAGTCGGGTTCTTTTTGGTATAGGCCGACGTTAGAGTGTGCTGCGTTCCCTCGAGAAAAAAAAAGCAAAAGAAAAAAAAACGAAGAAGGAAAAAAGAAACGAAACGAGAGAAGGAAGGAAGAGGGACAGCGCGAGGGGAGCGAAGAGGGGGAGGGGGGGGGGGGGGTGCAGGGAGGGAGGAATGAAGATTAGTCATGTTTCATTATAAATACCATCGTTGCTACACGCACATATACAAGCGGTCGTGAAACTCGGCCTCCCCCCCCCCCGACCCCCGCCCCACAGCGAAAAAAAGATGAAAAAAAACATACACGACACACAACTTCAACCGGTTTGTCAGATTCTTTTTTTGTTTTCTTTTTTTTCGTCGTTGCATTCATAGCGATAACAATTTGCCTTACACTCGTTATCGAGCGAGAGATAACTATTAAAGACGGACAAAAAAAAATAGAAAAAGAAATTCCAAACGTATAAGCTTCTCTCGTTTTCTTCGTTACTCGTCGAAATATCGAGATTTTTTTTTCGTTCCTTCTAAATATGGAAGATTGTGAAACGCATCGATAAATTAATCACGCTCCGGATACGTCCAATAGAAATATGGATTAGACGTAAAAATTATCGATGACGAATTCAAATTTGGAACACAGCATGTTGTAAAAAAAATAATATTAGCATTAATAACAATAACAATAATGATGATGATGATGACGATAATAAAAATAATACTTGATAATAATAATGATAATGGTAATAATAAGCAAGGAAGTACGATAATAAAGAATAATAAGATATAGATATATAAATATAATGCCTGTGTAAACGGGAGGAGAGTTCATATTCTCGTTATACCGATATGTATTGTGCGGAGAGACCGAGGAGAAGTAGGACGAGAGGAGAAGGAATGACGCGAATGAGAGAGGGAGAAGGAAGGAAGGAAGGAAGGAAGGAAGACAGAGAGAGAAAGAGAGAGGTAGATAGATAGAGAGAGAGAGAGAGAAAAATGAGTGGTGGGGCAAGAGAGAATGAGTGGAGGAAAAGAAAGAGGGAAGAGAGGAGGTAGCGGTTCGCCAGCGAGAGGTAGCGGTAGTGATGGTGGGGGTAGATAGGGTAGGGGTGCACACCGCGTTATTACGTTTCCACGTAGACGTCATGGGAGGGCTTTAATTTCAGAAGTATTCAAATTTATTTAAATCCAATTTCCTCGGCTTCCATATTAAATCCGTTGTGTCGTGGTTTCTCCTCTCCTCTCATACTCCTCACCCCACCTCGTTCACCTTCCCCCACCCCCAAACCCCCGTTCTCCACCGTGCCCCTATAGACTTGCGATTTACCCTTGTTGGCCCCTCGTCTATATACATCTACTTTGTTGCTTTTGATTCTTTTTTTTTTCTTCTTCTTCTTACTTCTGTCCTCCGGTTCTCTCGCGATACAACGTACAGGAGAGGACCGCATCGACTATTCTGGAAGCACTTTTCCGTTTTGCTATATTATGTAATTCTTTTTTTTTCATTCCTTTTTTTCTTTCTTTCTTTCTTTCTTTCTTCCTTTATTTCTTCAATCCACCTCCTTGTCTCTTCCTCACGGTTTCTTCGAAACGCTATTATTGTTCGTATAATTACATTTCCACTTCGCCGAGCGGTTATCATTACTTCGTCGAAAGTTTCGGCGAGAACGAAAACTTCGGGCATTGAAGAAAAGTCAACGAGAAATCTTAACTCGTATTATTATCATTATTATTTGTTCTGTAAATTCAATTACGCGAAATTGTTACCAATTATTTAAACAAAGAGCTTCAAGTTTTTCTTTCTACCCCACGATCCTTCTTATCGCTAAATATTTATCACTAACGTTACGTTATGAAAACGATACATATATCAAAATTAAATATCTTCGTCGTAATTAACAAACGATACATTGTGCTCGAATATATCGATTGGACGATCGAGAAACCGAGTAATACGGATCGTGTTATATTTGCGTTGTATCAACGACGTATGTTCATTAGTCACGAGGGACTTACACAGGAAATATTATGTAGTGCGAGGTCTCGATCTTTTCGTCGATTCGTTCGATACGACCGATCGTCGATCGAGCGCGAGGTGACGAGAGGGAGGAGTGATGAGGGGTGGGGGGGGGGGGGGGGGGGATAGAAACGCGGGCGGACATATATTTATCGCGGACCGCCGGAAGATATGATTTCGTGATGTCACGCACTGTTGGATTTGCATCACGCGGCACATGAATGAACTCATTCGGGACCGAGGAAATGGGAGAGGGGGAAAACGTGGAGAGGGGGAGGGGGGAGGGGAGAGAAAGATATATAACGTATACGACTCTTCGTATTACCGACAAGGCATTGAAGTCATCGACCATTGGCGTCGGTCGTTCGCGACAATGGCGTAAAATTCGTCGATCGAATTCGTCGTGAAAATTGTTTCTGTTATATTTTAATTTTGATTAAAAATTAATTGATTTTATTGACGTATGTTATTTTTATATTTTTATTTGAATTAATATTTTAAAAAATTTTTAAACGTTTTTTTTCTTCTTGGCATTTTTTATTTCGTTTCGTCGATTCTTCAGTTCTCTTCGGGGCTAGTCGAGTTTCGCTGACGCAACACCTTTGGTATTGCCGGGCCAACTGTAACAGAGGCACCGACAGGCGGTAGCAGTCGAGCACGCAGGTAAACTTCGTGTTTACGTAGGAGCTTTGTGATACGGGGTGGGAGGGGATGAGCCTTAGGAATATATAGATAAATAATCTTAATTGGCTGAGCCATTGAGATCACCCGCGAGATTTTAATTGCTAGACTGGATAGAACTGTCTAACATTTACGAGCCTTAATTAACTTGGGTGCTGTACCTTCGTCTGACTTCGAGCAACGTTGATTTTTATTTATCAAAAAAAAAAAAAATAATAATAATAGTAATTTAACAAATTATCGATAATTATTAAGTTCGATTAAAATTTCAAGTACATCGATGTTTAATTAATCGACGAACTAACTCACGCTGTAACAGGAACTGTATTGTCGCTGGATTAAAAATAATACAAAAGCGAACTTCGACGTTCGACGTTACTTTCGCTTTTTTTTTAATCGAACGCGCACGATCGATCGATCGATACGTTCCCAATTCCCGTTGTGACACGTGGTGAAAACGCGAAACAAAACGCCGATACTCCGGTTACCACCTACGAAGTAGCTTTCAGCTCGTCCCATAAAATCGCTTATAGTTTGGAAAAAAATAAACACGAATGTTTCTACGACACTGTTTTTTTTCCTCGGTCCGAAAAAATAGCCAATGGAAAAAATACACAACGATAGAGGATCGACCCATTTTTTTATCGTTTCGAAATATTGAAATAACGATCGAAGTCCTATGTTTTTTTTTCATGGAAGAATGTACGAATGTCAATTTTCAGGTAGAATTTCGGATGAAGAAAAAAAAACCCGAGAGAACGTTGGGTATCGTCGTCGTCTATGTGTATACGTGGATGGGAGATAAGAGCTGAAAGTCCCGGGGTCACGCTACGTGGCCCCGTGATAACAGGTGCGCGCGCGACGACCAAGCGAGCGAGTGAGCGAGAGAGAAAGAGAGAGAGAGAGAGTCGTCGTGCACCGATAACGTACAACTATATCTCGTACTTTACCAATGTATTACCGGAATGTTTCACATTGTTACCGCGCTCTACGTCTTTCCTCGAAACGCTTCCACGAACGAATTATTATAATTTAAAAATATTTATAAAATAGAAACAAAGCAAGGACCAACGGGAAGTAAAAGCCTTGATGCGCGTGCTTCGAGGATAAAAAAAAAGAAAAAAAACTCGCGAAGAATATCGATCGAAGTGGAAGCTTGGATGGAATCTCGCGGCGTTTGGGACCGATTTTTGCGCGAACGGAGATAAAAATAAGGCGGGGTTCTTGAAAAACGTTAAACAAAAAAATAAATTCACCCTACGTAACGTCCAGCACGGGGGGCTACGGTAAAATGTTAATAAGCGCGAAATATATTTTGTTTCTCTCTCGTTAAAAATAAAAAGCTAAAAGGTGTTTTCGTTCGAACGAATTTTTTGTTTGTTTTCTTTTTTTTTCGTTTAACGCGATATTTACGCACGTTTCGCATTATGTAACGGGCAATACAAAAGTTGCGTATATATATTTGATTTTATATATGCTTATGGGCAACGGAGATATTGCAGTTCGCCGTTATCGATTGAACGACAAATCTTGTTTTACGATATTATCACGCTCGAGAGTTTACGTCGCGAAGTTTCTCGTATACGCACGTATATAGGTATGTGTGTGTGCGTGTGAATTTATGCGGAGGGGTATAATAAGGTTCGTATATTCCTAAGTGGATAAAACGCTATATAATTTATTTTTTCTCCAGCCACAATAATAAAAATTATTGCAAAAAAAAAAAATTTTTTTTCTTTATTTTTTTTCACGAATCGTTTTTAAAGGCGACTCTTCAATTATCGAATTTCGCAATAAAATCGAACGTTCGTGAATCCCGCTGTACACCTGACATTTTGTTAACCGTCAATATTATTATTAACGCTATTATTCGTTTTTCTTTTTTTCTTTTTTCAAAATTTCAAAATAATTTACAAATCGATCGTTCGTTCTCTGTAATTCTTGTTTTAAAATATATGATCGCGTGCTCGACAATGATACAAAGAGTGAGAGAGAGGGAGAGAGAGAGAGATTCTCGCGTGTGAGCGTTTAATATTTCGCAGTCCTTGAACTCCCACGCTACCGACCCAGATTGATTCCAGGACCGGAAATCGCGAGATAGATAGGCCCGACGAGCGAGCTAGCGAGCGCTGTCAATTTTCCTTAGGACAAGCGACGATTGCTTGAGCAGAGAGAACTTTTGAGTCATCGTCATCTTCTCTCACGTTGTTGTAAAAAGATACGCGATTGAACGTTAGGAACGATCTTCTCGAGGGCGTAAAGTGGCGAGCTCTATCGTGGGGTTCGCGTAACTCCGATTCGTCTCGTTGCTACTACTCGGACCAAAGATGTCGAACGTGAATTCCCCCCCCCCCTCCCTCCCTCTTCCCTGCCCCGTCTATCTCTGTACGCTTTCCTGTCTCGTTGTCTCAGGGTCGCTTAATTCGACCGGGACAAACACCCTAACCAAAAGTCTAAACACCCCTAGACACCCCGTTGCAACCCTATATATTTAACTTATCGCTCTCTCTCCCTCTATCTCTCTCTCTCTCTATATATATAGGTATAAGAAATAAAGGGGAAATAGCAAGAGACAATTGCTATATAGGTAGGTAAACGGCAATCGTCTTAATTGGGACACGAAGAGCACGCCGGAAGCCGCGTTCGTAATCCGGGATTGTTTAGACCAAGACCTCGAGTCTGATTCTCTCTCTCTCTCTCTCACTCTATCTGTGTGTGTCTGTCTGTCTTTCCGTCTGTCTGTTAATTCGTTATACTTTCTCTTTCACTCAGCCTCCCTCTCTCTCTCTCTCTCTCTCTCTCTCTCTCTCTGTCTGGTCCACTGGACGAAGTTATCCGAACTAGTTAAGTCGAGTAAGTTAGTTCAACCCGAGGTTTCGACCAGACCCGAAATCGTGTAATATTGTGCGGTTCGCGGTGGACCGTAGCGTCGTACGAACTGTGAAAACTCGCTCGATCTTGGTGGATGTCTCGTCGTCGTAAGCCTGTGACCATCATCGATACAAAATTGCCCGTACCGCGAAATTTGCATCGACAATTTATCGTATAAATTTTTCCAACCTGAGAAGCAAAAAAAAAAAAGAAAAAATCTGCATTTACGAAAAAAAGAAGAAAAAATAATGATGAAAGATCGCAAAACGAAAATGATTATTTCAGGCGCGATAGACTCGCGTACGTCGGGCCAACTTTGCACGAAGAATCTCGACGGCGGATGAAACAAAAAAATTAAATAAAACAGAGAGAGGGGGAGAGAGAGAGAGAGAGAGAGAGAGAGAGAAAGGGAGAGAGGGAGAGAGGGACGGACACGAATAATGATAGTCCTCCGACCATTCCAGCTGAGGGACGATATATATATATATATATATATATATATATATACGTAGTTAATCACACACACATACGCACACACACACACACACACACCCACGATATATACTCGGCGGGCCATCGGCCGGACCTTATACTTACGTCATTATCTCTAGTGATACGGGGAGAAGAACGAAAGAAGAGAGCGAAAGAGAGAGAGAGAGAGAAGCACCTCCCTCATTACGTTCCTTATTTTTCGTTATTACGATCTTTTAATAGGTTTTCTCCTGTCCGCCCTTCTGCCGCTATTCTCCCGTAAATGCCCATATCTTGTCCCGAACGGTGTTCGAAGGGTTCCTTTTTCTCTCTATCTCTCTCTCTCTCTCACCCTTTCGACGTATACATATATATAAACACCCGCATCTCCTAGGCCTTCCATCTCTTTTTTAGACGTTGCACTTTTTGCACTATGCAAATTATATTTCATTAGAGATCGTTTTAGAACGATGCCCCTATATCAGCGATATTCTTTTTCCCCCCTCTATATTCCTCTCTCTCTCTCTCTTTTTCTCTCCACTCTTCATACACTTTTAGATATTTCCTTGGCAAAGTATAAACACAGCCTCTCTCAGACTGTGCTCCTTGCTACAACGCGAAGTCTACGAAGGACAACGACTAACATATATATATATTTCTCTTCGAATCGAATGTTAAATTTATGAGATAAAAAGAGATTAAACGTTGAATTTTTTTCCTCGACGAATTAAATCAATATTGAAGAACGAATGTTTACGTTTTATTTATTTATTTTATTTGTCAAAGTAAAATAAACGTTTTTTCATATTTTCAATTGATATTCGAATAAGATTGTTTGTTTCGTCGTGCGTGTTTTTGTTGTTGTTGTTGTTTTTTAAACTGTCGCAATAATGAACGCGTTACGTGAACAAATGATGACAACGTTGATGAAAGGCTCGCCTTGTGTACAAGCTGGATTGTTACTGGACGCGACGATGTTCACGAGAAAGGGTGACGCGTGTACATGAGAACGAGAGAGAAAGAGAGAAAAAGAAAGAGAGAGAGAGAGAGAGAGAGAGAGAGAGAGAGGGAGAGAGAGAGAGAACTCAATGACGACAACGACCTCTCATTTATTCTAATTCGAGTTCGTTAAACACCCCGTAACACCCAGCGACGAATTACACGTTAAAAATCGTTATCGCCACGACGACGAATTGGTTTATTAACGCACGACGACGAAAACAACCGAGTTGCGAGCAACGTCGTTCATTCGACGATAAGAACGAAGAGGACAACAAAAAATGTTGACTTTTTTTTCTTTTTCTTCGTCCTAATTCAACGTTTTTTGTTCTCTCCCTCTCTCTCTCTCTCTCGTTGTTTCTTGGAACAAATTGCGAACTATCAAATGATAATATACCTGACAAAACCGCGACGACATTTGGAGAAAACGGGAATTATTTAGAGTAGTGTGCGGAGTCGGACGTATAGATTGACGAGTCTGATAATCGGTCATTAAGAATAATTGGGTTTAACTGTCGCGACATATACACGTTTCTTTCGTTAATTTATTCCGCTTAAATATCAACTGGTACATATATATATATATTATATAGGGCTAAAAGTAATTGCGTTTTTTTAAATAAATGAACGTTCGTAGTCATTTATTAAAAACGCAATTACTTTTTGGCCAAGCTAATACATATATATATATATATATATATAGAGAGAGAGAAAGAGAGAGAAGCGGACGCGTGTATATATATAGAGAGAGATGCAATAGCGTGCGCTATAACGAGAGACTCACAATAAATTATGCTCCAAGGCTGCGTAGTCTTTAAAGCCGTAATTTTGCGCCACACAATAATTCCAGTACGGAGACCGTTGAAAAGTGTATTTGTCGCACGCTCGCAGTGATTCTCAAATCACGTCATCGGGAGGAGTGTCCCGATCGCTCGTGAATCATCGATCGTTATATTTCCGATCGATTAATTTTTTTTCTCTCATATACTTTACGATAGATTGATTGAACGAAAGAAAAACGAAAACGTATTTTTCAGTCGATTTAGATCGGCCGATATCGATTCATGATCGAGAAGATTAAACTCGACGATCTTATCTAATGACTATATATTTATATCGGTATCGTGACAAAAAGTTAACGATCTTTACGACGTCGAAGATTTCACTTCGTCGTTGACAATTAAAACGAGAATTTCTACTTGTTTTTTCTTTTGTTTTTTTTTTCTTTCATTCTCGTAATTCGCTAGACGCTAAATCGACCGATCGGTTATATCTTCTCGACTAATCTCATGGCGATCGCGTGGATAAACGTGTCGTTAGAAATCTATATATATATGCGAAATGGGGTAAGAAACTTAGCTAATACCGATCTTGGGAAATGGCCGATCGATTTTCCTTCCATACACCGTCTCTCTCACGCGGGAACTGGCTTAAGGGGCGCGGTACTAGTTTAAGGGAATTACGAGACCTCGGATTCTCCAGAACGAGATACTGGCTCCCTCTCTCGCGAAACGACAAAAGTCCAAAGCCATTTACAGCCGGAACAAATACCTCGATAAAGGCAATTCTCTTCATCCGTCTGTTCGTCCGTCCATCTTCCTTTTCCTCTAACCTCGTTCTATCCGTTATATATTCACGGTATGATAAAAGTTTTAACAGCGCACGAGGGCACTTATAAAAGTTCGAATGTCAGGGAAGGAGGATAAAAGGTACTAATACTTTCGAGCGACTCGTTCGTGACTCGTCAAATTCTTTTTATCCGTCGATATCCTCAAATAGTCCACACACACAGACACACAGAGACACGTGAATTTTCATTTTATCGCGAGGGAATTTCTTTTTTATTTTCTATAAATCTCGTAAACTGAATTGCTCTTTTAGTTCTTGTTTTTTTTTTTTTCAATTTCGATCGAAAGATAAGAGCGACAAGATCTTATCGGTCACCGTTATAGATACGGGGAAACGCGAACGTCGAGATGAAAAAATAAATAAAAAATAGAGCGAATCTAGCACCGCGCGCTTTTATTTCAAATCTAGCAGTTTTCTCGACAGCGTGAGAGCCGGAGGTAAAATAAAAAACGACAGTGAGAATTCAACGTCACAATATTTTATCGAACGTCTCGTCGAGAATTGAATCGGATGTTCGGGGCTGGACCTCTCTTTCTCTCTTCCTCACTCTCGTTCGTGGCGAAAAAAGTTAAAAAAGAACTAAAAAAACTGACAGACAGTAGGAAAAGATTTGTTATACATTCGAGAAGCGAGTGTCCGTTCCAACAGCGATGTTGTAAAAGAGCCCGTCTCTCACCGATGAGAATAGAGCGGTGACTCTGCTCGTTCGAGACGCGAAACGAATCGTCGTAATCGTCGACGGTTAAACAGAGAGAGAGAGAGAGAGAGTAAAAAAAATAAAGAGAAGAAAAACACGATTTCGTGTTATATCAAAAGAATTTACAGTTCGTCAAAGGAAACGCTCTGATTTAAGAGGAGAGATTCGTACGATATATATATACACGTTCTATTCTCTCGACTCTATGTAGATCGAGAGTCATAAGACGAAAATAATAATAAAAATGTATTTAACGTAATACGAAAAGTTGGAACGCGTGACGAAATAAATTCGTTGCAACGCGACTAATCCGGGTCAATCTCCGTGGCGGCTCTCGCCGAGATCCGCGACGCTAATTTAAAATTAAACTGGTCGCGCTCGCGAAAAAGATCGACAGTTCCATACGTTTAAAAAGCAAAAATGCACCAAAAAAAAACACAAACACATAGACAAAAATCCGTCACGACTCGATCTTCGATCTTTGCTCGATATTTATCTAGAAATATCGATCATAGCTTTAAAATTGAAACGATCTCGCTCCCAAAAAATATCGACAATTTCAAACGATTAAAAAAACAAAAAAGCGTGACAAAAAAATTACTCTCGATTTCTCGATTCTTAATCGATATTTATCTGGAAATATGGATAATTTTTCAATCGATAAAATCAGATTCGAACTGTTCGACCATGAGTTTTAGAGAGCGGAGAATTTTCATTTAAGTACAAGAAGTAGGGGATGAAGTGCTAAAGGATAGAGGTGAGGAGGGGTTCAGGAGGGGGGGGGGGGGGGGGGGGGGGTGAACGACGAGGTTGCATTGGTCGTGACGTTGCGCAATCTCGAGCAAAAACGTGCCTGTCATTATTCAATTACGTTACGTGGCATGACGAAACACCCGCGCGCTATTGAATAATTACAATCTTGATGTGAAACTCGCATTTGTTCAGCTCTCTCTCTCTCTCTCTCTCTCTCGCTCTCTCTCGTTGTCTCGCTCCTTCATTCCTTCAAGAACCATAGAGATTCAACGCGTTTGCTTAATTTCAATGAGGTTCCGCGACAATTTTACTCTCGCATTGTCTTCGTACGTTTCGCTCTCGCGAAATTTTCCTTCCACGGTGTGTCTCGAATCCGACGATCGCGCTAACGAGTTTCTCATGAAAATATTAGTTTTACGTACACGGGGCGTCTCGAAGAAGCGTATAACATTTCGATAATAGCTCGAAGACAATAAGCCGCGAGATAACGAAACTTCTTACATATTATCGCGATAACATCAATAATTAATCAATTTCGTAGAGGCAAAAAATGTTTTTTTCTTTTTTTCGATATTGAACAATTTTAATTATTCCTTTATTTTCACATTTTCTTTTTTGTCTTTCTCGTTCGATCGAAATATTTTTATCAACGTATAAAAAAACACGTGTATGTTACCTTCGCGTTATCTCGTCTCACACTAATCGTAAGATAAACAACGTGTCGTGTGATAAAAATAAGTTTGTTCGACGATACGAAAGAATAAACGAAGAAAAAGAACAGAAAAAAAAAAAACAAAAAAAAACAGACAAATGTGTTTCGTGCTTCACAAATATTTGTATCGCCAGTCAAGCACACACCAAATGCCATAACAGATCTTCGCGAAACAAGATGTAGTCGGGTAAAACTATCTCTCTCTCCCCCTCTTTATTTCTTCTTCTTCTCCTTTTCTCGGTGCAAAGTTCGATTTCCCACGGAAAACTAGTGCGTTCTATCGAAGCTTCGACTATGTATGTGATGCAAAAATCTTCTCTCCTTACTCTCATGCCCCCCCCCGCCCCTCCCTCTCACGCTTTAGCGTTTAGTTTACGATAACGATACGACATTCCGCAGAGGCTCGGTTCGATATATTTCCGCGAAGGAGCGGTATGTTACGACTAATACACTTTTGTATATGCGATACGAGATATTTACTAGAATTTATAATGACAGGAGATTGAAGGAGAGAGAGAGAGAGAGAGAGAGAAAGAGAAACTAGTTTGCACAGAGAGTCTCGAAACATATGGGTGGGGTGAGTACAGTGCGATGAGAAGAAGGGGCAGGGAAGGGGGGGGGGGCGGGGGAGGGCATTATTGCAGTCATCACGTGCGATCGCCTTGAACAATAATAACCATGATCCAACGTTATTACACATTCGCTCGTGCACTAGCGTCTCCTTGTCCACTTCTACATACATAGATGTATCATTTTTACCCTATATAGCTAATACGCGAGAGAGAAAGAGAGAGAGAGAGAGAGAGAGAGAGAGAGAGAGAGAGAGAGAGAGAGAGAGAGAGACCCGGATAATTCACCGAGCGACTATATCCCCGACTGACACGTCGTTCAAAGATTATTATCATTATTATTACAAATCGTTCGATCAAGTCGCGTGTAATATTTCTTTTCGATCCGTCAGGAATTGACGATAATACGAGAGAGTAATGAGAATGGGATTTAAATTAAAAAAGAAAAAAAATATACTAATAATACAGCGATACAGCAACGAGTGATAATTAGAAGAAAAACGAACATGGAAATTACAGATCGGCCATAATTAGAAGTAATTAATATCTAACGACGTTACTTTTTCTCGTTCGACAAATAATTACGAATAATTGATTCGTTCGGGCAAACAAAACAAAAAATGAAACAAAAAAGAAACATTACTTTTTCCACGTTCGAATCACGTTTGCGCGTGGTACTCGAGATACAAATGAGAATAAATCATTGATTTGAGTCGTTTCATTTAATCTTTCAGTTTTGCTTTACGACGACGTGACGTCGATCCTGTGTCGGTAAATATAAAGATCTGATTTTTTCATTTTATTTTTAGTTTTAGTTTTTTATTTTATTTTTTTTTTTGGTTCTTTTCTCCGGAATTAAGAAGATTACCTCGATTCAGCGATATGCCCCGAAGTTTAATCGTGGCACGTTCGACCTTGACCCAGAAAAAATGAGAGACGCCAGATCGTAGCGTTACGCGAAAGTTCAATTATATCCAGACTCCATTACCCCAACTCCTCGACCTCGTCAACCCTTTTCGCGCACTTCCGTGACTCCGGACTCTTTCGACGTCTCGACGATAATTTCGTTTCGTACGTCTTGCCCCCCCCCCCCCACCCCGCCCCTTGCTCACTCCCGCGCATCCTAATTTATTTTACGGATTTACGCGATCGAGAAAATTATACTCATTTTGAATGATATACCTACGCGTCTAAATTTTGGCAATTCGTTGAGAAAACTTTGAGCAAAAAATTAATTTTAGTCACGAGGTGGCTGTTATTCCGTTCGATTTTTTTTTATTTTTCGTTCGTATCGTAAATTCTGGAGAATCGATACGTGGTACACTTTCTTGGGAGTGGGGGAAGAAGAGGAAGAAAAAAAATAACTTGAATGGAGAAACGGTCGTAACGATTTGGTCGTCTAACGGTCAATGGCTCTCTTTCTCTCTCTCTCTTTATCTCTATCTCTCTGTCTGTCTGTCTCTCTCTCTCTCTCTGTATTGCTCGTTCTCTCTCTGGCTCGCACTCGCACCTGTACATTTTTAGCGAGTCGAACAAAGAGGCCAGAACGAGTCGCAGGAGGCGACGAGAGTCCTGGAGAGAAATTCCTGAGCAATTAGACGCCGAGTCTGATTAGAATTTCACGGAATAAACGCGCACGACCATCGTGGAGAATCTCGAAGCTTCGGAGTAATCGTTGTTTCCTTTTTCCTTTTTTTTTTATTAACGTTTCTCCGTTTTTTTTCTTCTTACCTTATTTCCTTCTTTTATCCAAGAATTTACGAATAAATTAATTTACTTTAATTAAAACCTATCGCGAAGAACCATCGTAATGAAAATTTACGAAAGCGAAGAGGAACGAAGAAATAAATAAAACAAAAAAAATCAAAAAACAAAAAACAAAGCAAAAAACGAGGAAACGAATAATTAAATACAAAATAAAATCGACGTTATTTTATCACCGTATAATCAGACTTCGATTTGCGATAATCGTTTTTCGTTATCTCCTCGAATTACAAATTCTAATGTAATTTTACATTCAAATTTGACATCACTGTCGTAGGCGGATGATGACAAATTGCGAGATATAATTATCTCTTCCTATTTCGTTTTCCATAAAAAGAAGAGAAAAAAAATATATATATACATATATTACCAGGAAAAAGAGCGAGAGAGAGAGAGAGAGAGGAGTGGTATGTATAAAGAGACAATTACGAGAGATATATCATTGCTTTGATGAACTGCTCACGCACCTGTTAAATCCTCAAGACTCTCGACTCTCCTCCAGTTGTCCATTTGTAAATCCCGTTTTACTTCTTCTCCATTCTCTCCCCCCCCCATCCCCCCACCCCTCGCCCTAACCCCTACCCACCTCCTCTTCTCCATCTAACTTCTATTCTCGTACACACATTTGGCTATAAAATGCACACGTATATAATTTTCTTGCGTGTGCCTAGCTCCGGCCCCTTAAGTGAAAGAATCTAGCGTGGAATCTAACGGTTCGTATCATTCGAAACGATACGACCCGTTCGTCGAACAGTCGAGTCGAAAGATCCTCGTCGTCTTCCGTGCATTGTCAATTGCGGGGTTGAGATAAAAAGAAATGAACAGAAAGAATGAGAGAGAGAGAGAGAGAGAAAGATAGAGGAAAAAGTAAAAAAAAAAAAAAAAGAAGAAAGATTGCCAGTTGTTCGTGACTCGTCAAACCAGTCGCGTTTCAGCAGTTGTTCGATTCGTCGAAACGTATAATTCGCGATGGAACGTTTTTTTTTTCTTTCCTTTTTTCTTTTTTTTTTTTGTAAATGCAATTTAATGTTGCAAATTACACGTACGTTTAAATATACGACGTGTAGTTAATGTAGCTAGAGCGACGGTACGACGCGTTAATGCACGCTCGTTTCTTCTGTTTGAATAATACGAAATAATAATAATAATAATAATAATAATAATAAGTGGTATGGGGATGGGGAGAGGGGTGGGAGAGAAAAAAAGAAACGACGAATTAGAAAGATAAAGACATAAAAGTCCGACGCGAGGTCAGCGAGATTGAAATTAATGTCGATTACTGTCCGTGTCTCTGTTCTGTGCAACGACGACGACGACGACGACGTCGACGAAGACAAAGAGAGAATGAGAGAGAGACAGAGAGAGAGAGAGAGACGGAAAGAGTGCAATTAACAGTTGAGCGAGAAATATCTTGCTTCCAGCCTGCGACGAAAGCCAGCAGCATACTTTTTTCGAAATTTTAATTTCTCCTCCTTACTCCCTTACCGTTCTTCGTCAGCTTTCTCGCCAGACGGGGGCACGCGCATGCGCATTCGTCACTACGGCGATTTTTTCTGTCGCGATTACCGACCGTCGGTCGAGTTACGCGTCGCATAAAAATTGTCGTTTCGTCATCGTTCAATTTTTATTAAAAAAAAAAAACATGTTTTTTTTTAAATCGAGCAATAAATTTCGAACGTTCGACATCGATGAAAAAATTTTCCCGCGACGTAGATACGCGCGATATTAATTCACTGTCTAGAGACGATGACGCGGAGAAAATTTAATCAGAGATATAAAAAAGAAGAAAAAGGGAAGAAAAAAAACAACAAAAACATGATATTCTTCTCTCCCGAGCTTCACAATTTTCATTTCAATTTTCCGCGCCATACTTTCAATGGCATTCGGCAATCTAAATTATCGTTCTTTATTCCCTCGTATGCTGCTTTTGCGTTGTTGTTGATGTTGTTTTTTTTCAGTTTGTGTGATTTTTTTGCTCGTTGGCTCTCTTTTCGCGAGAACGAAATTGCTCGAGAGAGCCAGAGAGGGTTAAACAGAGGTGAAGAGAGGGGGGATGAATTTTTTTTTCACCCCCGGAGTATACAAAAGCTTCCGGGGTTTGGGCGAATTCTGCCGGCAGCAAAGTCGTTTCTATTCTCGATCAGGCTTGCCTCTCGCTCTATTTCAGCCCCCACACCCTCCTTCATCCCTCTACTAACGGTCTCTACGCACACCGAGTCTCGGCACGTCGCGAAACTCTCACACGTAGCCACGAAGAATTTGACTCGCGTCTACGTGTGCGGAAACGACACGCACGTTTCGATATATCGATCCATCGATAGAAACGATAGAAAAGCAAAAGGAGGATTAAAAGGACGAATAGCATCGTTAATTGTTTAAATTAATTTTATTCAATGATTAAAATAGAATTCATTTATCTCGGCAAGAATTATTCGGCTAACGCGGAGCAACCATATAAATTATACGAATCGAACGATCGAATGATAAAATTTGATAAAATTTCATAAGCGATATTAATGCTCGAACGATTATTTCTCGAATTACGTAATTATCTCTTTTTTTTACGAGCTGAATAAAAATTGATACGAGGATAATAGTGATTTAAATTCGATCGAAATTTAATCGTGGAGAAATTTCGAAGAATTGAAGGGCGTCGTCTCGATATCGTTCACATGCGAAATCCTCGATGGATGATAATAAGGGTGATCGATATCACCCCCAAAGTACCGGCATTATACGAGCGGGTATCGATACACTCTCTCTCTCTCTCTCTCTCCCTCTCTCGTTCGCATGCGAGCAACGAACGTTGTAACGTAACGTGTAATTCCTGTTTTATGAGAGATAAGAAAAGTTTGCGTTTACGATAATAATCGATAACAGGCTGTGGTGTAACAGGTGCAATGCGTCGATGTCGACCTCTCTGTTTCTTCATTTCTCTCTTTCTCTCTCTCTCTCTCTCTTCCTCTCGGTCAAGACTCTCGAGACGCTGTCGATCCCTCTCTCTCTCTTCCAGATGGAACACGCAGGACAGTGAAAGAGAGAGAGAGAGAGAACGAAGGACTATTGAGAGAAACGTGAACAGCTCGTCTGCCCCGGAGGTCATTGACCTCTTTCTCTCTTTGCCCTCTCCTGCTCTCTTCGAACAACAAGAATCGTTGGATGTTTGACTGCTGCTGCTGCTTCGACCCCCAGACCCCTCCCCCCACCACACCCCCCTCCACCGATTTTCTCTTCTTACGACCTCACACACGACCATTCTCCGCCATTGCCATTTGTCCGTGCGGAATTAAAAAAGTTTTGTTTTACCGTCGGCAGTTTTGACGTCCAAGGCCTCTTTCTCCCTCTTTCTCTCTCTCTCTCTCTCTCTCCACCCTCTATTTCCTCCTCTAGCTTGGGTGAAATTGAACGAAACGTTGGCCGACGAATTTTTTCGATTTCTTCTTCTTTTTCACTTTTGACAAAAACAATTTTTTTGTTTCACGATTCCCTCGTCCATTATGACCGAAATCGTATCTATATGAAAAGTGATTTCGGCCACGAATATTACGAAAGAGTCTGGCGACTGTCAAGAACGAAAAAAAAGTTGAAATTTTTGCTCCGTTCGTTAATATCTTGTTTTTTCCATTTCTTTTCAAATTTTTATTTCCCTTTCCCGCATTATGTCAGAAGCGTGTGTGTAAATACGCGATTTCGGTCGCGAGTTATGTAAAAAAAAGGAGCTTCGCGGATGCGAGAAGGAACGAACAAGTCGCGAGAGAGACAGAAAAAGGTTGATTCTTTTTTATTTAACATTTTTTGTTTGACTTTGTCACGTCGAAGACTCTCGAAGGGAAATATCCACGGGAAGAGTCGAACGAGCCGAGGTTCGCTCGATCGAACTCGTTCTTCGACGCGAAAAACCGTACGTACCCACGGTGACGAAAAGAGAAGTTACAAGTCTTGTACGAGTCGTCTACGTATCGACGTTGTTTGTACGCGAAGAATTCATTAACAGTGTTTTTAAGACTCGCGACAAATATTGATTTTACAAATTTGTTTGGTACGCGCACGTTTGCACAGCTGATAATCACCCCCGCGAGACATAGAGCGACGAATAGAGAGAAAACGAGAGAAAGAGGGAGAGAGAGAGAGAGAGCGAGAAAGACAGAGAGAGAGAAAGGTTATCGGTGAAAAAATAAAATTAAAAAACAAAAAGATTTATGCAATAATTCATACGCGTCGATTTCGATAATTTTCGTAACTCGCGTCGTATTTTATAAACGGGAAAATCCATTACAATTTGTTTATGGACGAGTCGGCAAAATTCACTCGATGGACTAATTGATCGGGCAAAATTTGAATTAATATAACGCCGGGGGACCACGATTGTTTTGTTTGAAATACGAGGATCCTCATTATTTATTTGTCTCGTAATTATCGCGCGCAAATGCAGTTTCTTTTGTGTATTGTATATACGCGCGTTTGTATACGCGTCTGGTAAATTATTAATGTGACGTATACGTCATTGTCGCTGGCTACAAAGCGACGAATTATATATATATATATATATATATATCCGATACGAAGTACGTCCCGAGTAAAGTGCATCACGGGACGTGAGTGCATCTTGCCAGCAGGTATCCATTATTCGACTCGAGAACATCCTCAAGATTACAATGTTTGTAGAGACTCTCTCTCTCTCTCTCTCTCTCTCACTCTCTCTCTCTCTTGGTGAAGCCCGTCACGGCATACTCTTTTGCCATGTCGACCGTAAGACTGCAATGGTACACCGGGAACGACTACTTTCGAGATCCAACGAGATGAGCGCAAGAGAGAGAGAGAGAGAGAGAGAGATGGAGAGGATACATGAAGGGAGGGAGGAGGGGTGGCGAAGAAACTTGAGAAAGTTTTCAGCTCCTGAAGTTCGAAGTACTCATCGCTCGCTATCATTGCGTTCTCTGGAAACGCTATACCAAGGAAAACACGAAAATACCAAAATCTTGTTACGTCCACAAGTGAACGTTACACGTGTTGCGCGCGCAACGTTTTTATAAAGTTATTTTGCCCCCATAAGAAACATAAAATATGAAGTACAAATTCTGTTTTTATTTATTTTTTTTTCATTTTTTTTTCTTTTCAAACGCAATAACGAAAATTATTTACGAAAAGAAATAATGATAATAAGAATAAAAAGAATGAAATTATTTTGCGACGATAATCGTCAATAGCCCATTACCATGATAATGGAAGCGATGCAAATGGGCTTTTCGAAATTTGCAGTCCGGGACCAGCCTCCTCGCCAAGGAAAAATAATAATTTGCAAATGCGAATTTCAAGAGAGAAAAATGGTCCAGGCACGCTCGCTCGTCTGTGTGTATGCACACGTGTGTTTACATGTCTATGCGCGTATGCGTGTGTGTGTGAGTTCCTTCCATCATTCTCTCCAGTCGCCATGTTGAAAACCCCCGCTTTTTCTCATTCCATAGCAATTTTTTTTCCATTATTCCACTCCATGGAGACGCATGTGTGTGTGTGTCTCTCCTATATACACGTATTCATCTTTGTGCGTGTCTGTGTGTGTGTATGTGTTTGTGTCTGCCTTTCAATCTAATCAGACTGGAGGCCCCGCGCCCGCGCTATTCGCATGGTCTCCCTCTATCGCTGCGCAGGTCAGGGGGTTGCAAGGGTTGCGAGGGTAGCTGAGTCGGTGAAGCGAGGAGTGGGGGGCTAGTGGAATGGTGGAACGGTGAGAGGAGAGAAGAAGGAGGGGGCAAAGGGGATTGCGTGGCCGCGTCGGCGGCGGCGGCGGCGGCGGGCAATATTTTAGCAGAGTTATTACCGAGTTATTCTGGAATTGATGGCCGCCGCGTAAATCATCCCGTCAGGATTGATGTACGAACGTACAGTGTATAGCTATATGTATATATATTGTGGAGACTCGCTTTTTGCGTGCCCCCCCCCCCCACCCCCACTCTTCGTGTCCTTCCTCTCTCTCTCTCACTGCGTCGCCCCTACTCGCGCGCCTTTTCCCTTTCACCCGTATCCAGCATCCACCAGTCATCCCTCTCCGCGTCCTACCCGAGACTCTTTTGCATAAGCCAATGTCCCAGGAACCAAGGCCAACAACCATCAACATACATCCTTTTTTTTGTATTTTTACTTTATACAGTTTCTTCGATCATTTTCGTGACTATTTTTTATTCCGGTTGACGGTTTAGTTTTTGTTTTTATTATCGTTTGTGTATCAATTGTTATTTTTAGGTTTTGAGAATAACGATGAGGATAATGTTAAATTGTGTTATAATGTAAAATTTAAAAAAATGTTTTTTTTCGTCGGATTTTTTCCTATTGACATTGCAATTTGATTTATAACGCGGCAGGTTTTGTCTCTTCGAGAGTTATACCGCATGTTCGTCACGTAGGCGCGTTTATCTGTCGTTTGTCTCGAGGAACAAAGAAAAATCGTCTGCTCGCAGAAAAATGAGATTTACCCCCTCACTTTCTCTCTCTCTCTCTCTCTCTCTCTCTCGTTCTCATTGACGAGGTTGGTTCTTTGGAACATTTATCGATCGATTGTTCATCGACAATAAACATTCTATTCGTAATGACGAGTAAGTGCCTTAAGCGACAAAGAGTGTTGAGAGAAAAAAAATCAGTCACAAATATCGCTGAGAAATCATTCGGTAAAATTTTGGCTTGAGGTACACGCGGCTACTCGATAATGAACAAAATGTACAGACTGCGTGCGTCGTTTTTTTTTTTCGGAACGAACAAATTCCGTCGGTGAGAATCGTCGCGAGCTACACGGAATATTAAACGTCACGTCGAGTAGGTCAAACCAATACTATTTCACTCTTGTCGAACGTCTGCCTGGAAGTGCTACGTATTATAATCTTTTTTTTTCTTCTTTTCCCAAACTCAAAATGAAACACCAACGTGTCTCGAATAAATAAGAAGTTTATATATATATCTTTTTTATGAGAGATAAAAAAAACCACGAACCAAAGAGAAAATGAAAAAAAAATGAACTTCGTGAGACGCGAGTGGGGCAAGGAGAACGAAATTAAACACGTCGAATCATCAGAGTACACAGAGGCGCGGCGCAACGCACTCTTCCTAGCGCGCACGCGTCTCATAGAACTCTGTAAATTTGAGTATCGCTCGAGTCAACTAAGTTGCGGGTTATTTCAACACCGATACAAAGTATCGGTCATAATTGATTGAAAAACAAAAATAATAATCAAACGTGAAAAAAGAAATAGAAAAAATTTGCGATTCTTGAAACATATATTTTTACGACGTGTCAAAAATTCGAATGGATTAAATTGATTTGAAGTAAAAAAATAGCTTGTTTATACTGGACAAAATCTCGATAAATCGTGGTTTACACAAAATACCGATAATAAAATAAAAGAAAAATTGAAAAATAAACCTTTCGGAAAAACTGTAATTACGGACGTTTAAATATTTGTAGAAAGCCTCGTAGTTGACCCCATCGCGGGAAGCCAGTGGGAAAGTTGGTGAGGTTCATCGGCGGCCATGAAACACCTATGTATACGTTTAGGAGCGAGAAAGAGAGAGAGGGAGAGAGAGAGAGAGAGAGAGAGAGAGAGAGAGAGAGAGAGAGAAAGGGATCGAGCATAGCTAACCTTTTGTTTGAACACTATTGAATTTCACCACGAGTTCGCGCGCGGCGCAGGTGTGAGCATCGCCCCCCGGGGGAGAGAATGCATGCCCCGTTGCATCGGGCTTGATGCGTTGCGCGTTCGTGTTGCATCGTCGGAATCGCCAACAACGCCTCGGGGGTAGATAAAAAATTACTCAAAATTCCAAAGCTCGATTGTCGTCGTAAAAAAATAAAATAAAAATAAAAAAATATATATATATGTATATACACAATTCCCTCAGGCAATCCAGAGTTCGCGGGGTCAAAAACTTTCGTCTCCGTTATAAGACAAACTAAAAAAAAAGTACGAAATTTCTATACAAAAAAAAAAATACAAAAAGCGTTCGCTCCAAGCAGTAAGAATTGAAAATTCGCTATAAAAAAATGTATCGTAAAAAATAAATTGCCTGTTAACTTCGATAAGGGCTGATCCAAGAGGGGATGAAAATCGTCACGTACAGTGTTTGGACTCGTAGTGTTCCGAATAGAAAGCTCCGCACGATCTAGACAGAAAAGCTCCAAGAGAACTCGACAGAGAGAGAGAGAGAGAGAGGAGGGGGGGCAAGAATTAAGGAACAGCGGACAACGGGCACGATATAGAGCGTCAAAGAAAACAAGAAATACGTATGGCCGAGGTTTCCGCGCTAAAGCTTTCGTCCGACGTGGAGAACACGAAGACAAGTAGCGAGCAACAAGTGGGGATCTGTCGTTGGGGTGTTAGCCAGGGCTGTTCGGCGAGAGCGCCAGCAAAGCAGAGAAGCAGCACGAACAGCACGGGCCACCCTCCATATACCTCATTTATATATATATATATATATATATATATATATATATGAGATATACGTGATAGAGAGAGCGAGAGAGAGAGAGTGAACAAGCAGCACGGCATTTCCTTTCGTTTTCTCTCCTTCGCTACCACGAAGGAGAGAGCGAGAGAGTAAGTTTGCTCAACAGCCTTCTCTACTTCGAGTACTCTGGGCGGTCACAGAGCAAGCGAACGAGCGAGAGAGAGGGAGAGGGGGGGGGGGGAGAAAGGGCGCAACGGAAGCTGCCGGATACCTTATCCACCTTCCGCGCCATTCTCTCTCTCTCTCTTTCTCTCGCTCGCACGCTCGCTAGCATTTCGCGGGCGCGTCGCCCTGGAGGCCCACGTCGGGATCAGAGAGCACCGGAGCACGCTTTATACACCGTATACTCTATATATATATATATATATATATAACCGCATGACAAGGAAGCCCGCGTAGAAACGGCGACAAGGGAATTCTCAAATGCAGGCAGCACGTCGACCCTCGAGTTTCTCTGGTCGTTTCTCTCGTTTATTCCTTTTCCTTTTTATTTCTTTTTGTCTGTCTTTGTCTCCCTCTCTCTCTCTCTCTCTCTCTCTCTCTCTCTCTCTCTTTCGCCACACCGCGAGAGCACTTTAATCTGATTCCATTAAAGTGACCGCGGCTCGAGTCTCCTCTCTTTCTCTCTCTCTCTCTCTCTCTCTCTCTCTCTCTCTCTCTCTCTCTCTCTCTCTCTCTCTCTCTCTCTCTCTGTTTCCTCGCTCGACGAGAAAAGAAACGGTGGATTTTAACGTATAGGCTGTTGTTTCTGATTTGGTGATGAGAGAAAGAGAGAGACAGACGAGGAAGAAATGGAATAAGACAAGAGAGAGAGGAAGAGATTCAAACGAAATGACCGAAAACGAAGAAACAAGAGCAGGAAGAGAAGAGAGATAGAATCTGATAAACGACGTCGGTAGAGAGTCGAGAAACGACGCGAGGATGTCGCGCTCGCGACCGAGACTCGCCTCGATCTCGATCCCGTTCTACAAACGTATCGAGAGAAGACAAAAAAATGTCTTCTTTTTTTCAGATTTCGAAGAAAAAAAACGTGAATAAGAAAGATCATTAGGCTTAAACGACGTTTAAATTTGGACGTAATGAAACGTGTGTGTCTGAAAATGACTGGACTCACCGGATGCCGCATCCATGCCCCGGCTGGTCGCTGGAACCAAAAAAAAATGATAGACGATCAAGATATTTGGCCCGGGCTTGAGATTAAAACGATATCAAAGAAAACAAATTTTATAAACGCAACGTGAATGAGCACTTTTCAACCGAAACTGACGTATAAATCGTACGAAACTGCGTGTAACTCCCCATCTCGTTTGCGATTTTCTCGCGAGCGATAACACTGTAATACCGTAATATATAATGAGAAATAAAGAGAGAGAGAGAAACACAGCATCTCTCATGTTGAAGAAGTCTGAAATCTTGTATAGCGAGCTGCACGAACCTTCGGTGTATTCACGAAGGAGCGATAAGTAGGTTAATGCGCGCGATTTCAAATCGTTCCGTCCGATAAACGATACACACGATTCCCCTTCATATATATATCTATATTAATCGAACAATCCTCCCCCCTTCTTCCTAGATTCGATTTAACACCAAGAATACAAGAATGAGACAGTGCATACTCGATTATTTTTAAAATTAATATTCTTGATATTATTATTATTATTATTATTATCGATAATTCATAATAATCTTTATTAATATTTAATTTAATTTCAATAAATTTTTGTTTCTCGTATAAATCGACAAGTGATAAAAAGAGTGGGGGGGGGAGGAAGAGTCCACCGAGTCCTCGATAATGGAGATTCTACTGTAAGCCGAAACTATAGTACCGCGAGACAAAACTCGCCGGGTAAACTCCATCTTCTCTCTTTCTCCGACTCGTTTAATTTTCACCCTCGTCCAACATACGGGAATATAGCCACGACTAAAGCCTTCCCCCTTTCCTCCTTTTCTCTCTTCGTTTCAGACGCTATAATGTTTTCGCCCCTCACTGCCTTCTTTTTCTCTCGTCGGTGAGGCAATCACGCCAGGAAGCATCGATTCGCACCGACGCCTAATTGCGGTCGTCCCTTCTGTCATTTCACTGTCGTTCTACACTATCTTATACACATATCGCATTATATATATATATATATATATATATATATTTGTGTGTGTGTGTGTATGTGTGTGTGTGTGTGTTATAGTACAGACGCGAACAGATATAACTGTACCTTTATGGCTAACAGAGAGAGAATCTCGTCGGGTTCAACCATTCCCCCGACACTATTGCCTCTTAAGGATTAGCAGTTAGCCATTAAATAACACCGATAACATGCAATTTACGAGGTCGTAAAGCCATGCACGACCTATTGCCAAACGATTTTCGATAGCTCTCGCTCTCTCTCTTTCTCTCTCGCTCGCACGAATGATTGCAGGACGTCCCGCGGCATTGCCGGACGGCCGCGTGTGCTCGCAGTTTACCGTGCATATACACGTACCACTCTCGATCGCGCCAATCCCGAGGAGAGAGAGAGAGAGAGAGAGTGCGTAAAACCCAAAGACCAATCGACTGTGGCCACAACTGCATAAGAATATATAGATTTGTCCTTCTATCGAATATTCGAACTACGTTACACTCGCGTTACTCGACTTTTGTCTTTTATTTTAAGTCGATGAAAAACTTGGAAGATAAATAAATAAATATTACAGGCGACAGGAGTCGATACGGGGAAAGTACGTCGGTCGGTTAAATTAATATTTAATTGATATTTATTAATAAGCGCGTCTCGTATCGGCGAGACATTCGCAAAAAAAAAAAACGAAAAATGAAAACTCGCGCGTTACTTTTTCTTCGAGCAGGCTCATTAGCATATTGGCACGTTAGCAAATTGCGCGATATTAGATAACGCTCGCGTTGAAACAAAAATAAATTTAAAGGAAACAAAAATAACATTATTGTTGCATCGGACGAAGAATGCGGTAAAAGGATAATTTCGAGCTGAGAAAAAAAGAACAAGCTTAAGTATTAAAAAAAGGAAATAAATAAAATGGATAAAATTAGCGAGGAAAATCTAGATATCATAATTCTAATTACCAATTAGAGAAAATACCGGGGAGTCCCGGGACTGTGCGGTCGCTCGTTGCGCAAGGCGTAGAACGAGATGCGTGTGAACAGAGAGAAATTGGAGAGGGATGGAATTTTGCAACGAAAAACAAAACAAAAAACTGAGAGATAAGGAAAATGAGGGAGATTGGACGACGACGAAAGTTCCGCGTCGACGGAGGAAGCCGCGAGACGCAGTCAATGATAGAATCTTCGTGATCATAGTGACCAGATTACAGTGTCTTCCGTGAAGGAGAGAGAGAGAGAGAGAGAGAGAGAGAGAGAGAGAAATGTGGAATCGCGTATAGAGGGGACGTGTGTACCGTTGGAAATCCAATTAAAGACTGACGTCGTTTATATATATATAAACGACGATATATATATATATATATATGTGTGTGTGTGTGTGTGTGTGTGTGTGTGTGTGTGTGTGTGTGTGTGTGTGTGTGTGTGTGTGTGTGTGTGTGTGTGTGTGGCTGGGTGGGTGGGTGGGTGTGTGTTGGTATGTGTACGTGTGAGTATATATAACGCACCGGCGTAATTAGCGCGAATAATTGAGGCATTGTGCGAGTTTACGGGCGAATAGTTTCGAGTACGGACTTCGTACGAGCCAATTCTACAATGTTCTCTCTATATATACACACATATTAATTATAGGAGGGGGAGGGTGAGGTAAATGAAATTCGCTCGCGTACGATTGAGAGTCGGGAAATCGGAGTAAAGAAGCAGAAGATTGAACCTTCATCGTCGCCAAAAGGCTCATCCGACTGGCTAGGGGGCTAAATCCACAAAGACTCTTTGTCGAAATATATACATGTATATGTGTTCGTGTGCGCGCACGCGCGCGCGCGCCCGTGTGTGTGTGGGGGGGGGGGGGGCATGTGCGTGCGTGTGCGCGTGTGCATAGAAGAAATGCTTGAAGGAATAATTAATAAAAAAATGTGTCACACGTAAAACGAGAATGAATCGAGAATCGATTATTACGATTGTTCGATTCGTGCAAAACGCGAAGAATCGGAACGAACGTTTCAGACTACGTGAAACGTAACATAACCTAAAATCCGCAACGAGTCGCTTTTCGTTTCGAACGTTTCGCACTGCAAATTTGAGATTCTCGTAGAATAAATAGTATCGACAGACTCGTACCTTCGCGAGGAACGATTTTTTAACGTTATTTGCGGACTATCGGGACGCTGAAATATGCGTAAGAAGTGAAATTCGACGTGACACCTTGCGCTCCGCGGACACCGCGGGACGCGCCACGGTGGCGAGCACGCTAGTAACGGCAGTGGCCGCGCGGCGGCGCCACTTGCCGGTACGAGGAGCAACGTCGGGCGGCAGTTTGCTTAACGTTTAACGTATATATACGTATACGTTATAAATAATTATAAAATGCTCGTGATATTTATTATCAACATATATATATGTTGAAAATATAATGGATCGAAGACAAGGAAATTTCTGGTTAAATATGAAACGAGGAGATTTCTTTGTGACGATACTTGGCTGTGCAAGATCGGATAACGTACAAAAGTCTCGAGCTCTCCGGGGACCTTCGCCACCATCAGCGGAGCACACCGCTTTATTGTATTTGCTTTCTTGCTAATATTACTTCGCAAGCTCTGATGAATGCTACACGGCGTGGAGACGGGAAGAGAGGGAGAGAGAGAGGGGAAAAGAGAAAGAGTTTGTGTGTGTAAGAGAGAGAGAGAGAGAGAGAGAGAAAGAGGAACAGATGACTGTGAGGGAGTTATAAGCGAGTAGAATTGCTGCCGAGCCAAGGAAAACAAATGAAAAACCGTCCATCATCCCTTCCGGTCTCTCAGCCCTGGCAACGTTTTTCGCGATTCCTCGGCGGCTTTCGCCTTCCATCATTCCTCGGTCGGTTTCCTTCAACCGCACGACCCACCGTCGGGCATTAGCGTCGCAACTTTTCTTCAATTTCACGCCCTTTTCTTTCTCCGCGCTTCGAAAAGCCCGCTGCCCACTTCCCTGTCTCGCCAACAAATACTCGCGTACCAGACATACGTCGATACACACGTAGACGAAAACATGAATAATTAAAAACGAGCCACCGTGTACCGATTTGGGTAAACATATACCGGGTGTCCGAGAGGAATAAAAAAATTGAAAAGCAAAAAAAAAAGAAAATTTCTTTCAAATTTCGATCTCGTTCTCGATATTTCCAAAGGGTTCGGCGTTGGACGTGTAACGAGCGTGTATAGGACGTGAAGTAGGCATAAACGAGGAAAGAGTTGGGCGAGAAGACGGCAACCCAGTTGGACCAACGCCAGACAAACTCGTTCACTTAATACTTTATACACAGCCATATATATATACGTATATGTATGAACTTTTGCAAGTATAGTGCGGTACACCCTTAATATGTATCGCGTACAGTGATATATCGCCGCCATTATTGCGTCGCATAAAGTATAACTTTCGACGAAATCCGCGAAGGAGCGTACCAAATTGCCAAGTTTACCGCGCCCGGGGACAAACGTGGAGCATGCGCTCCGCACACAATCCCGGTTCTTCGATCGAAATGCATTTTTCTCGAGAAAAAAAAGAAAACACTTAACGATACGACTTTTGCACGAACGAAACATCGGCCAAACGAAGAAAAAATTGATCGTATCGATCGTAAAGATCGATCCTAAATTCCAGCGAAACCGTGAAAAATAAAGTGTGGATAAAAGTTTTCTTTTTTTTTGCTTTGTTTTTTCTTTCCTTTTTCATTCGAAGCATGATTTAAATTTTCCCGGAAGGTTTTTTCGGGTCACTTTGAACGAGGCAAAGGCAAAAGTGTCGAGTCACGGCACGTAACACCTATGTCGCGCGCGCACATTGACACGATATCCCAGTGTCCCCAAAGTGCTCGTCGTTTGTCTCAATTTTTATACCCACACACGCACACAAACACACACACACATACACACACACGCGCATACATAGTTACACACAAATGTGTGTTTTCCTGACTCCTGTCGACGGTAATAATACCATAGAGTGTTCTATATTTATCGACAGTCGATATATTTCTTTATTGTCGAACTGTGTGTAGGGGGTGGGGGAGGGGGCGAAATATATCAACGACGTACACATACGCACATATAGAAACGCGCGCGCGCGATTCCGCGAGAGAAAGCACATTTTTATCAAAGCTTGACGTTCCATCGAAAGACAAAAATATATATGTATACATAACATATGTCTCGATTCCCTTATGAGCGCGATATATTACGTACGAATTGAATTAGCGATCGTGCCGTACGAGAAATCGTGACGGGCCGGTACAATACCGTCGGATAAATCAATTTCTCGCTGGCTTGTTATTTTTACGCCGGTACCTATAGCCGCGAGGAGAGGGGGGCAGGGGATGGTTATATTTACGTTTTCTATTTTCAGAAATATACTTTTCAATTCCTACTTCCGCATAGCTATCCTCGAACTCCGAGTCGTTTTCTTTCTATGCTTTGTTTTTTCAATTTTTTTTTCTTCTTTCGTACGAATATTTGGATATTTTCGATTGAAAAAGAGAATAGGCGAGCCGTACCCCACTCCCGCGGTACGAAATTTTTGTTTTTCACATTTCACATATATATATAGGAAAATAAAAAAAAGTGTATATATATAAATAAACGCGCTTGTTGCTTGGAATATTGGAAGCGAGTTTGGAAGCACTCGCGCGATATAAAACTGTAAAAGCAGAGAGGCCAAATCGTTGGTACGAACGAGAGTGAGAGCGGGAGATAAAAGAAGGACGAAGAGAACGATACTACCCTCATCTCTCGTCGGCACTATCCTCTCGACTCTGTCAACACCGTTTTCCAAGCTTTTCGCGAGAGAATGAAGGAACGAAATACGAGATTCTCCTTTCACATCGTGGATGCGACGGGCGCGTAATAATTCAATTCTTTCGAGAGTCAACCCCCCCAACCCTCACCCTTTCTTCCACCTTTTACCTATCTACGAAAAATGAAATTTCTACATCCTTGTTACGAACGAGATACAGCTCTCTCGGCTATGATACGTACAATTTCTAAAAAGAACAAAAAAAATCGAAAACAAACAACAAAAAATAACGAGCAAATCAATTTATGCAACGACACTTCATATTCATTTTCCAATTATGATCCTCGAGAGATTAAGAATGGAAAAAAAACAATAAGAACAACAACACGTTCTTATTTTCCGTGCTCAACGAAGCGAGCTGGTAGTAGATAAACGTAAGACGAGAGATTACAGGCTGTATGAGGTGGGGGGGGGGCGGGGGTAGGACTGTAAGTGCGAGTGAGATAGGACGAGTTATGGATGAGAGTCTCGATATCACTCGAGGATCTAACATGCACGTAAGAGAATAGAAAGTCGCGTAAATCACAAGTTCTCGATATCCTCGAAGGCCTTCTCGACACTCGTGATATACATTAGACTCTATATATGTATATATATATATATATCGATTTTATCCCTGTACGAGACATTATATGTATATAGATATATATGTAAAGCTTCATATAGGTATAAAATCGATATTCTCGATACATCGGTGCCGTGATGTTGTTCTAAAGTGCCGGGGGCAAAGAAAATGGCTAATCATCGCTCCATCTACCTCGTCTCGTATAAAATGAGAAAGAGCAACGAGAATAACGAAGATAATATAAAACGATAAAAAAAATATGAGAATCGAGAGAAACGTGTAATTGACGAAATTGTCTCTCGATTTTCTAAGGGACGAAGGAAATTAAAAGAACGAAAATACAAAAACATATGCAGACTAGATTTATAGACGACGAGAGTGATAAATCGTGACAGAAATCGATTATATCGCGTTGCACGAGCCTCGTAATGTTGTTATTAAGATAGCGCGATTGTGATTGAAATTGAAAAAACTTATTTTATTCTCAACGAAGTGATAAGTACGAGTTTGGTTTACACGAGAATTCTTGAGTACACGAGGGTTGTTGAAGGGTGAGATATTCGAATTCTATTGTACTCGAAGTATTTCATTGTCGCGAGTACACTGCTTTGTCGGTAGGTGGGGGGGGGGGGGGGGGCAACCCCGAGGGAGATAAGAAATTACGTTGCCACAGAAATCATGATATCTCTCTCTCTCTCTCTCTCGTTCTCTCGTATTTACAGGAAGAGGGAGCGGGTGTCTCTATTGAAAATCGAATCGATTCGTCTCCCTGTACCAACCCGTCTCACACTCGGTATCCCGTTAATTCGACGCGACGCGAGAGCAAATCCAACGGATATCATAGGGGCCTGGGGGAGGTGGGAGGGATAGAAGAGACAAGTTAGACTAATCGAGTTTCGATTTGTATGAAATAAATGATCGATCAGCCACCGAATAAAAATAAGAAAAACATATCGAATCCATTAATCTTGATTTTTGTAAAACAAATTTATTATTATTATTATTATTATTATTGTTGTTGTTATTATTCGTGTTGCAAATTTTTTAATCGAATCGAGACCCACTTTGATAAATCATAAAAGGTTTCGCGACGTTTCGATGAATAATTTCGTCACGAGGGGTGGGTGGTGGATCGAGAGAGCCAATGGGGGATGATCGGGACGTCGAGAGAGAAACAGTGAAATCAGAAGAGACAGAAAGAGAGACGGAGAGTATTGTCGCGAGGCTGGACTAAAAAGCGATGAACAAGGGGTGGGGTTAGGGGTGGGGGTGGGGGTGGAGAGACTATTACGGAAGACCGTGCGAGAAAATTTTATGGGCCTGCACGATGCGACATAAATCTTCGTGTTGGGATTACGTTCTGCCTCCCCCCCTCCCTGCAACCTGTTTATATCAACCCCCATCCCCTATATATGTATCTCTTTCTCTCTTATTTTTCCCTCGATCACAACCCCCTCGTACATACATTTAAATCTGTATGTTTATGTACACGTACGCGTGTAACCCGTCTGTCCTCGTAATAACGTAACAAGAACAAGTTCGTTGTTGTTATTTTTTCCTCCTCACCCCTCTGTACAACCGAGGGTTGAAGCAACCCGTGGATTACATTCGAGCGTCGATGTAGTACGGTGGGGTATACGTCGCGGGGAAATTACGATTTCGTACTACAAACGCGAACTGAGCGACGCTCGGTCTCGCGGTAATGAAACACGCGAGACCGTGGTACAACCGTAACTTTTCATGGTCAGACTTACATTTTATAACCGGATTTTAGGTGCAGTTTTCGAAATGGACTCGTAAACGGGCAAAAAGCTTCCACCGGGTGCTTATGCCACCCTCCCTTTTCCGAGACTCCACCTCTCGCGCGCTACGCTTGTCAAACTTCCTACCACCAACCCCCTGCCACCCCTTTCGACTCTCTTCTTCTTTTATTTCTTTATTACCAGGTAAGGAGGAAAAAGGGAAAGTATTCGAGTCGTTGGTTCACCTTGAACGCGAAGCTTCGCCTCCGGACCGAAAAAGTTCTTTGTTTGAGAACAAAATGAAACAAAATAAAAACAAAGGGGTGACAATCGGGATATATTTTAAAATTTGGAGGGATAAAAATTTACAAAATACAAAAAAAATCAGATTTTTTTTTAATATAACTTCCGGGTTCCCTGTATTATGAGTCGTGTTCTACTCTACGTTCGTTCACGAGTCGAGACTGTAGCGGTATCGTTGATTCTTCGACTCTCCTCCGCCATCAACCCCAACCCCCTATTTTGCCCCGTGACTTTAGCACGAGCGCGTGATAAAAGTTGGAAAAAGTTGGCTCGTACCTCATAATGAAAACGTATGCGCTTTACCCGGTTTCATTTTCTACCCCACTAGGGCCCCCGGCCCCTATACCCTTCGCCACCCCTATCCACAGTTGCCGTCGTCGAGGTTTCTTATTCTTTCTCAGCCTCCGGTGCATACACGTATATATATTATCGTTGCCAACACCGAGTTCTCGTTTCTATCCACGACGACGAGAGGAGTAAGAAAATTGTGCGCACGCGCAAGAGTAATATAAATGTTGCTTTAACGTGTCCACTTTCTCATTTCTTCTTCTCCTCTTCGTCCTCCGCACCCCCCACACCACACCAACCCCTACCACGATTCACCGGTAACGCCCGTAAAGCCAGCTCGATAAAAATGTTTCGGTAAAAAGTCGTCGTTTTCGTCGAATGAGAAACGTGAGAGGAACTCGAAGGGTGGGTGGGCGGAGGGAGAAGGAAGGGAGGGGGGAGGGAGGGTAGAAGGTTCGAACGAAATAAATGAAATAATGAGAAAAGTTTCCGTCGAATGGGGAAAGAGAAACAAAAGACATAAAATTTCGTTACAAATATGATAAGAAAGAGCGCGTAAAGAAAACGAAACTTTCCCGACTTCCGTTTTCGCACTTGGTTCGTTCTTTTTCTTTTTCTTTTATTTTTGTTCCTTATTTATATAAAATTCGTAAAAAATAATGAAATTTACGATTACGATGAAATAATAAAAAATAAAAAAACTTATCGCGAATTAAAATAAGAGAACGAAATATAGCGACAAAGTTCTTTTCGTATTCGAGAGAATCGATTGGAAATCGAAGAATTTATTTCGTTCGAAACGTGAATGGAAGCATGGGCGAGGGTGGGGGTTGATAATAATCCCAATCGTTCGAAGCTTTTCTATCGAGCGATTCTTCTCGCGTTAACAGGACGAGGGTGGAACGATGCGGAAATCAAGAAATGAATTCAATTTACAGCCTGTGCAATAATCTAATTAAGATCCTACAACGGTATTAACAAAGCGAGGGAGGGGGAGGGTCGCAGATGAGCTCCGTTTAAGGAGATTTGGGAGCAAGGAGGGAGGAAGGGACGATTTGTCGACGAACGAAAGATAGACGAGAGGGTAGGAAAGATATTTTGGAGAACGAGAGCCAATAAGGGGAAGAGGAAAAGGGTCCGATGATGATCCCGACACGTTTCTATGTACGAGTCATGGTGAGAGACGAGGGAAAATACGATCCAAATTTTGTGCGAGTTCAGCGTCGTATTTACAGTAAATTGTGGGAGAGAACGAGAGAAAGCGAATGAGGGTGTGTGTGTGAGAGAGAGAGAGGGAGAGATAGAGAGATGGAGGGATGGAAAAGGACTATAGCGTGCCGTTTGTGAGACGCGCCAAGTAATTTAGATTATCAGTAAGAGCGAACGAGGAATGGTGGTCGACGATATTACCAGAGACGTCTAAAAAGCTCCGTGTCCGATCTCTCCCTCTCTCCCTCTCCGTAAAGTTTGCACAGTTGAAGATTTTGTCCCGAATCCGGATGTTACAACGCGACGTCTTAATATCACAATTTTGTCCATTTTTTCTCGTTTATCGATCTAATAATAATAACGATCACGATCTCAGCGACGAAATGTCTTCCACCGAGAATAAAAGGAAACAATGATAAAAAGACAGCGTGACTCGTGTCGCAAATTATCAATGTCCTCCTCTTTTCCTTTTTTGTCGAATGTTTAACAGTTGTAAAATTTCGTAAATCGCGTTTATCTTCATTTTTATTATCGAACTCGTCCACTTCAAGCCCAAACGCATTATGCCCTTTTACCGAAGCTTCGTACCTTACTCAGCTGGAAGGGAGGGAATTGAAAACGTAACAATTTTATCGTTAAAATTTTTATCGTCCGAATTATGAGATTTTTCTCAGCAGTTTTCTTACTTCTTTATCTCAGGGTGGAATATTCTTATTCATCGATCGTTCACTGTATTACGTGGCGCGACTAAAATGAAGAACACTGGGGTGTGTGTGTGTGTGTGTGTCTATGCGAGAGAGAGAGAGAGAGAGAGAGCCTTAAGAGACGCCTGGATCTATGATACCGATGCTTATTCAATGCCCGACGAATGAATAATGGGCTGCTAAGGGAAATACGCCGGGACATAAATATTGTATCTGGAGCGCTATATATTACACTCCTCTTCTCTTCGATCCTCTCTCCTCCTTCCATCTTCTACTTCTTGTTCTTCTTCTATCTCGTGTTTGCTCTTCGTCCTATGCGCAAACCCAAACCCGAATACTCCGCTATCGAATGCATTATTCTGTGTGTTCGCTCTCTTTCTCTCTCTCTCTCATTCCCTCCACCTCAACATCCCTATTATCCGATCTTTCTCCTCTTCGTCTTTATACGCGCGGGTTCCATGCTCGAGCCAACTTTGTCCGCTAACTATCCTCGTTATATCTGATCGAAATCGTTGCTACGTGAGCGTTTCCATTTCGTAACAAAAACCAAAAAAAAAGAGGAACTAAATTTTTCTTTCATTTTTTTAAACTGCAATTTTTAATATTTGCAATAAAAAATTGATTGTAATCGATTGAAAATGTATCAAATAAATTCCTGGCATTTTTGTTCCGTTTGGCAGAATTTTTTCGCAATTATTTTTCTTTTCTTTATATTTTTTTGTTCTTTTGCCATTGAGATTGTCGAGGTCGCGGTTCTCGCCTGACCAGCGCGAAACTCTCCGAAAAGCCTGGAGGGAATTTTTACGCATAAGACAGATACAGAAGACAGGAAGATCGGAGCCGTAGAAAAAGTTAATTACGAAAATATTCCTTATTCGCGAAATCGAATGGAAAGAAAAGCGGACATGGATTTTTCTCCCTCCCTCTCTCTCTTTCTTTTTCTCAATGTCTATCCTATTTATATATATATATATATATCTATATATATTCCTCCACCTCCTTTTCGTTCGCCTACACTCCTTCCGCATCTCTTTCTTCTCGCGGAGCTCCATACTACGAAAACTTTCACGTAGGAATTTATTAAACTTCGGCCCAAGTCGCTTAACAAAGTTTCGCACACCGACGGTACGACGAGGGGGATGAGGCGAAGCCATAGAGAGAAACGAGAGAAGAGAAGAAGATGGGAAGAAATGGAGAACAAGAATGAGAGAGAGAGAGAGAGAGAGAGAGAGAGAGAGAGAGAGAAAGAGAGGGTTGAGGAGGGGGATGTGGGGGGGGGGGGGGGGGGGGTAGAAAGGTGGAGAGGGGTGGGGAAGTAACTTTCTCGAAGAAATAAAAGTTAATGGAGTTCTCAGCCTCCGTTCCTCCCCTCTTACCTCCCACCCTCTTTCTCTTTCTCCCTCTCTGCCCTCCCTCTCTCTCTCTCTCAACATTCTCCACTTTCCGCATAACTTTCACGAAAAGTTATTACATCTTCATTTACTATTGGATATTATCAGAAATTTCCTCGGTGTTACGTTTTCCTTTACTACTTTCTTTTTTTTAATTTTTAATTTTTTTTTTCTTTTATTATCATTCGTATTATTTTCTTGGTCGTACTTACGCGTGAAAAATTGCGCGATGTCTCGAGCAATTAACACGAAAAATTGACGTTTCGGAAATTATACGTTTGTCAAGATGATAATTTTGTCATTCGAACTTTTCTTCGGTCCCTGGTAAAATATTCTTGGACGTGGAGAAAATTCACGGGAGCCTCGCGTATTTTCTCTCGGCAACCCTATTTTTTTCATTGTCGACGAACTAACGTAACAGCCACACTCGTCCTCGTTGCGCGAGACGTGAAAATTTTATTTTACTTTTTTTTTTCGACGAAAGAAACGACTGTTCGTCGAGTTGATAGCGCACTTTGCGTAACAGCGATACAGACGATGACTCCGAGACTGCTCGGTCGTTGCCCTCTCATTTTTTTGTCCCTAGCCCACACCCCCCTTCGACCCCTCGACGTGTTGTCCTCGACAGTTTTTTTTTCAATTTTTTTTTACCAACGGCAAAACCGAATCACCTCTCCCTATCTCAATCTTATAACTTTAATTTTTGCGTGAAATAAAAAAAAAGGAAAAGAAGATTTTGTATTGATCAATATAAAAAAATATAAAAATTCGTAAAAGTTAAGGTCGTTGATTTTGTGGTGGGGAGAAAAGATGTAGAAGTTTATCTAATTAATATAATTTATCGAGGAAAAAAGTTGAACGTGGGAGAGATATCGTCCCTCGAGTTCGTGTGCGTGTGTATGTGTGTGTGTGTGTGTGTGTGTGTGTGTGTGCGGGCGCGTTTTCTGGTTCTCTGGCTGGAATGTCGCGAAGAATTATTGCCGCGACATAGAGAGGCTGAATTTTATTCATCGAGAATTCAACTCTCAATGGGGAAATAATATTCCCTCCTTCGCGATTCATCGAGGCATATTATTAATCGAATCGATGTCGCGCATCTTGAAAACGCGGGAACGAGGTCGTCGAAGATCTCTTCGAGCGAGATTCCAAAACGTTAATAAAAAAATATATAAAATATAAAAAATCTCGTATTCTCTTTCCTCCCGAATTCTTGACTTCATCTTTCTCTTCTTCTGTTTTTCGTTCTCCTTTTTTCTTCTGTGATTTCTATTTTCAGCGAAATGAAATATTTGCGGGGAAAGAGAGAGAGAGAGGAGAAGGAAGATGGAGATTAACATCCTTTTTTTTCTTCGAATAATTGAGACTAATTGGTATAATTACTCTTCCTTAATGAACACTGATATATTTTTTCACTCATCTTTTTTTTCTTGTTTTCTTTTTTCTCTCTATTTTCTTTTTTTTCTCTTCTTTTTCTTCCTCAAGAATAATTATTCTTAATTACTTCGTTAAAAAATGACTCTTAATGACTTTTCATTCGGACCTCGCTGCCCATCTTTCCCTGAAGAGTCTCGAGAAGAAACGAGACACTGTACAAAACATTGTGTGCCTAGAAGTTTCGCAAGTAGACCTTGAGATGGAGAGCGAGAGAGCAAGAGAGCAAGAGAGAGAGAGAGAGAGAGAGAGAGAGAGAGAGAGAGAGAGTGAGAGAGAGAATGAGTTCGCGGACAGCATGATTGTGAGATTCGTTCTCAGTAATACGCTGTTTCAAAGGTCCTGCAACAAAAGGTTTTCTCTCACTTTTGTCCCGTTGGAAAGGAAAAACGAGGCCGAGCAAAAAACGAGATCGCGAGAGTTTCGATTCACGCCGAAGATAAAAACAAAATAAAACAAAACAACAAAAAACATATAAAATTTAAATATAAACACGACGAACAATTTTCTCAAATTTTATCCTTCCTACGCAGATTTATCGAAGCTTCGATATTTCGTTGAAAAAGTTTTTTTTTTCTCATTAATTTCTATTTAATTATTTTTGTTGCTGAATTTTTTTTAAATACAAATTTTTATCTTCAACGTGATGAAAAGCACAATGCTAGCCTCCCTCCTCCCCTGCCCCAACCCCTTCACTGATTCTCTGACGAATATCTCGCGAGTCCGACTCGACGTCGACGAGCATCGAGCTCGTAAATCAGCGCGGTAAACGCGATTTATCTTAATTCTATCCGCCGGAGAATCGGTCGACTCGCTCGCTCGCTCGTACACTCTCTCGCAATGTATATTCGCGCACGTGTTTTCCCTCGGAATCGGATAAAAATCACATAGTTATATGCATTTCGCATGCGCGTAAACGAGAACGATTTTATATACCGTGAACCGTACTTTGCGCGACTTATTATCGTCTCTCTCTCTCTCTCTCTTTCTCTCTCGTTCTCACTTTTAACCCACGCGCCCACTTTCGTTGCATCGTCGAGTATTCTCTCGAAAAATCGCTCGTATAATCACGGAAATCGTGCGATTGTACTCGATTTTCACACTCGTATAAATAAATAAATAAATAAATAAATAAATAAATAAATAAACGTATAAATACGTCTATAGGATAAATATAAATTAGATCTCTATGTCGGGGCACGTGCGATAACGCGAATGACTAATGGCCATTGCGATAACGAAATCCGAGGCCGGCGTGATATCGGAGAGAAAGTTCGATATTCGCGCAACTTCTCATCATCGTACCTACATATATACACACATATATATATATATTAATTCACACTATTAAATGTAATATGGTAATGTAGGGAGTAAAACACAAGAGACTCGAGCCGATTTCTTGCTATCCTTTCGCAAAATTCCTACGAAAGAAATACATTTGCCAAATCCATAAATCGTATTATTCATGATAATGCGCTCCGGCCACTCCAGCCACCCCCCCCCCCCCTTCCCCATTCCCTTCCTACCAACGCCTCCTCCTCTACCCACTCCACCACCTCATCGCCACCCCGCACACCAAGTTGGAATTTATAAATATTTAATAGAAAGTGCAAACGTGCTTTGAAACGATAAGTAGATTATAAATGTGACTATAATACATAAATCGATAACGAAATTTAATATACCGATGGAGTCGTTTGAATAATGAGCACTTTTAATGTCATATTTACAATTTATATGTCGTATATAAACATATATATGCTCGATATATTATTGTCTATTTTCGTGTTTTTTTTCCCCTCCCAATTCTTTTCTATTAGCCGGATTGCGCAACCACGTAGCTTATGTGTGTGTGCGTATCTATCTACATATATATATTTTTTTTATATCAAGGCATACACACAAATACACATAGGACATAGAGAGACGTGTATTCGAGCTCACGAACTCGTTACGAAACTCGGCCACTAAATAAACATTACGAAGCCCCGCGCGCTCTACGACAACGATGTACCTCGTTCGTGTTATATACATGTATTTTATATAATATATATATACATATTAGAGACACGGTGCAACGTTCTGGGACAATGCCCGAGCATCGTGAAAGAAATATGAACGAGTAAAAGTGTGTCAGTCGTTAGATTTTTTGTTCTTTGTCTCTCTCTTTCTTTTTTTATCTTCTTATTTCTCTCTCTCTCTCTCTCTCTCTCTGCTTTGTTTTTATTATTCACACATCATTTGAATAATTTCTATTTTGAATAAGTTCTATTTTTTTTGTTTTCGTTCTGTTCAGTTTTTTTTATCTCGCAGTCTTCTTTCGACTCGTGGATGGTTCGAACTGAACAAACACGAGGCGCTAAATTTTCATCGATTCGTGAATACGAGTTTCACGCGGCATTTTTCTAAGAAAAATACGTGTCACGAGTCCCGAGAGAAAAAGAGGGAAAAGAGAGAATGAGTACAAGAAAAATGTTAAGAAAATGCGAACCCGAGCGAATTTTCATCGTCGAGAGAACGAAAGCCACAAGTTTAAACATCTGTCACAGTGAGACCGAATATGAGAGAGAGAGAGAGAGAGAGAGAGAGAGAGAGAGAGAGAGAGAGAGAGAGAGAGAGAGAGAGAGAGAGAGAGAGAAAACTTCAAAAGTATCCAAAAGTCTTGCAATATTTTATTCCCCGCAGGAATATGTATACGAGTTTTATGTGTGCAATTCGGTGCATTTTCTCGTTCGCCTATACATCGTATGGCGAAGGGGTGAAACGTAAGAGCGGGATTGCTGTGGATATGCGGAAGAGAGGGATGACGGGAGATGGGGGAGGGAGGGGCTGGGAAAGAGGCGACGTAAAACGCAGGCACCACGCCGTAAATCAGGGCTTTAGCGATAACGCCAACTTTATATACCTATGTGTGGCTTATGAGGCAAGTTCGGTAAGTGCCCCCCACCCCCTGCCCACCTAATGCCAACTCTCACTCTCTCTCTCTCTCTCTCTCTTTCTCATTCCGCCATTCTCGCTAGCTCCCTTCTCTCGGATTCTTCGCCACCGCGACGCGAAAAATGGATTTGTACGATTCGAATTCGAGTCCCCTACGAATTGAAAAAACGTATCTCCCCGAGGACAAATTTCCTCTTATCTCATCTCCATCAACTTTGTCATCGAGCGACGATCTCGTTTCTTTGTATTATTTCTTCTTCTTCGTTTACAATTTTGCCATAAATTTTCAGCGATCGAACGTATCGATCGATCGATTGATTATTTATTTATTTATTTTTTGTTCAATAATGAAAATATAACGAACTATCGATCGTACATAAATGAATCAATTTTCCGTGAGAATAAAATCAATCGAAACGTATTTACCGTCGACCGGTAGCGGGGGAGGGGACCGACATATTAAGAAGACGAAGGGAGAATGAGGAAGGAACAAAATTAATTCGAAGCACGAATTTATTTTGTGTGTACCACGCGCGGCGTGGCGTTTGGGTTAACGATTTTCTCTCGCACAATTTTTCTCCCGTACTTTCTGATTACTCGCGTTGATGGAAGTAATTGACGTTAATGCTCTTCCCTCCCCCCCCCCCCCCCCCCCCCGCTCACTCTATTGCCCTTTCTCTCTCTCTCTCTCTCTCTCTCTCTCTCTCTCTCTCTCTCTCTCTCTCTCTCCCTTGCTCGCGCTTTGTGTCGATCGTTTTCTACAGCGCCCGCTGCTATCAACCAAACGCGCGCGCGCGCACACCTATACACACACACACATACTCAAACACACGAAACATGTTCACCCCGTATATTACAGTATACAATTTAGCTTCGAGCCGTTGCGAAAGTATATTATATACCAAGCTATATATACATATATATGTATATTTATATATATGTATATAGCGGTGTATCGAGTGGAAACACTTACCTCTCGCCATTAAACTTTTCTCGATTATTATAGTATTTTTCAGACTTCTCCAATCAACCCGCGGACGGATAAAAATTGATCGTTTCTCCCTCGGGTAAGAGACTCACCTACAACACGAAACAAAACAAAAAAAGGGGAAAAATTAAAAAAGAAAAAAAAGGATCAGGATCTAATCGTAAGAAAACTTAGCGCGAGATTGACGATCGATGAAAGAAAAAATTATCTCGAACGCAAAAATCATACGCCTCTCTCTCGATCGTCTAATTTTTTATTTCCCAAATCCTTGAATCTCGGCCCAATGTGTAAACGGGGTTAACTATATATTTACTCCTTGGAATCCGAAGGAAAAGAAAAGAGAAAAATTGTTTTGTGCTCGTTAACGATCGACTTCTCGTTCTTGCACTCGGTTCGATTCGATCCCAGGCCTAATGCACCCCCCCCCCCACTCCTCCAACCGTCGATTCTCCTCATTAACACCTATCGAGACGATCTTTCGCCGGTACTTTCCGATAGAAAAAAAAACAAATATCTATATATATATTCGCTGGCGCATAGAGTCGAGAGTACGGAGAGTAAAACATCGTTCTGGATCGATCGTAGAGATCGATCGTACGAAAGAAAAAAATCAGAGAGTCTCTGTTCTTTGACCATTATTCTCATTCGCAGGCAGGACCTCGCTGGAAAGTTCGAATCGCGACACTTGTAAATGTAACGAAAGAATCATTTTTTTTTGTTTTTTTTTCTGTCTTTCTGTTATTTTCTCCGTAGCGATCGCGCTCTTCGCTCGGTGACAATTAGCGAAATTGGCAATGCCGCACTTATCCATCGAATGATCGATTTATTCGAATAAAAAAGCAACAACAACAAAAACGTATCGACGAGGAAGGAAAGTTGATATACAAATGATTATTCGACTCGAGAGTTTAATAAATCGAGAGATAAAAAAATATATAATAAATGACACACGTATCTTATCAATAACTGTTAAGAGAGAACTTTGTCATATAGTGGAGGTCATCGAGGCCGGAGAAACGAGAGGTTGGCAAAAGCGTGCAGAGAAAATGAACGAATTGCATTTCGGTTGCTCTCGAATCTTTTGACGTGCAATCTCTATCTCTCTCTCTCTCTCTCTCACGCGCGCGTACACGTTCGTTTCTTTTTTTTCAAAAGGAATGTTTCCTTCTGTACCCGCCGCGAGAGAGGGAGAGAGGGAGAGAGAGAGAGAGAGAGCAAGAGAGAGAGAGGGAGGAATCGACTCTTTCGTGTCTGGTTGGGCCGCGCTGCTCCGAGACTCGGCCCTGAATAATGGAACGGATCTCATGCGAAATTCATGTCCAATTTAGACGCTCGGTTAATTTACGATCGGTACCAGAAGTTAAGAGTTCCAGCACCGAGAGAGAGAGAGAGCGAGGGGGGGCGGAGACGCTGGGAGGGGGGTGAAAGCTTCAAACGCTGATTCCGTCATCTCACGCGTCCATTTTCACTCCTCAATGCTTCTAAACGAATAAATACTAACTTGATCAATTAATTAAAAACTAATAATAAAAATTTTTATTCTCGATGAGTTGTCAACAAAAAAGAATCATAATAATAAGATAGAATAAAAAAATTGCTACGTTTCTTGCAATTTTTCAATTTTTCGAGAGTCGAAGCGAATCGATACTCGGTGGGTGAATAAATGCAGAAAAAAAATTACGAGAAAAGGGGGAAACGAGGAGGAAGAGGAGGTGGTGGGGGGTTAGGGGCGGTAGTTCACCGGGGAAGGGAAGAAAGGGGATGAAAGAGGACAAGAAAAACCGTGCTCTTCATGTGCTTTATAGCTCGCATAAAACTCTACTGCCGGTCCAAATAAAAAAATGGTCATGCGCGCATGCGCGCTACAGTTTCTCTTCGTCCGCCTCTGTCTTTTCCCACCCTTCGTCTCTTCGTTCGCATTCGCAGAGACATATCTCACATTACACGATAAAACAACAACAACAAACAATAACAACAACAACAAATATCTTTCGTACGAACGAAAATAAATGGTAAAATCGAAAGATGAACGACGATTCTCCCCCCCCCCCCCCCCACCTCGCTCACGCTCTCTTTCTCACCCTCACGTCCTCCGATTTGATTTTTCGCGCGATCCTTTTTTCGGGGGACGCGATATAACGAAAGATCCTCGATCTCTTTTATTCACTCTTTCTTCGTCACTCTCGTCCTTCACTCCCACCCCACCCCACCCCACCTCACGCCCTCCTTCCTCTTTCTCAAATCTCTCACAGTGCATTGCTTTTTTTGTCGCAGTTTCGTGTGTCAGTTCGAACTCATTTCGATCCTTTTCCCTTGTCTTTGTCGCGATTAGCATAAACATGAGGAACAAAAAAAATGAAAGAGAGAAAGAAAGAATGGCATCGGGTATACTCCCCCCCCCCGCCGCTCCTCCGCCACCATCGTCCAGTCGTTTCAACGAAACTTTGCTCTTTTTCTCGTTCGATGTCGTTCGCTCTCGAAACACTTTTTTACTCTCGAAAAGTCTCTCGTATTGACTATACATCGATATATATATATATATATATTTATACACGTTGCTCATTCGTGAATCGTTTACGTCATCGTTCGACAATACTTCATTACCCGTCGGTTCCTTTCGCCTCGTTGCTAATGAGGGCGTCGATGAAAAAAGTTGAATCTCGTTCTTTTTCTTCCTGCCCACTCCCCACTCCCCTCACCAGCACCCTACCCGCAAACCCCCACGCCCCACCCACTGCACCATTCCGTTTCTCGTTCTCTCGACGGACGTTATTATACGTCGAAGCTGTCGAAATTGTATTAATTGTCGAGTTGCCGGCGTCGATACCCGTGTCCGTATAATTAAATCGAAGGACTTGGATAAAAATACATCGGGGCGAGGGGAGGGGGAGGCGGCTGTATACACTTTTGTGTGTGTTTCCGACTCGTAGCAACGAAAGGAGATACTTGGACGATTAACGAAAGGAAGGAAATAACGATGGGGCTCGCGCGATATCCGGGTTCCGCAAAAATTTGATCAATTATTTGCCGAACGGAAAAATTGCGAGGAAATTAAAAAATTTCGAGATTACTTGAAAAATATGGAACGTGAACGAAGTCGTTGGAATCGTTCGTGAGAAAACGCCGAGCATTCGTTGTGTATACGTGAAAAGACGAGAGCGCTGAGGAGATATTTGCGATAGAATATAAAAAAAAAATGGAGAAAGAAAAAAAAACAATGAACAAAATGAAGTCACACGAACGAAACGAAGAGGAAGAAAAAGGGGATCGATTAGAACTGGTTCGCGATTCAGCACAAAGAAGTGTAACCGATATTACAGCGACTCCGGGGGCCTCTGGCGTAGGAAATTCCGCAATAGATTTGATAAATGTTGCAACCGGTCGAGGGAAAACGCGGCGCGAGAAATTGGCGAATGAAGAAGGAAAAAAGGAGAGGTAAAAAAAGAAAGAAAGAAAAAGGAGAAGAAGAAGAAGAAGAAGAAAAAAGGAAACCGTACCGGTTATCACGCTCATCGAGCGTTTGTGTTCGCCATTGCGAAATTCCGCGAATCGTGCAAAATGCGAATGGGAAATACAATGCTCCGTAGGGAATACATAAAAGAGTTGGAGAATTATTAGATTGTTGGTAAGTATAGTCATATTTATACGAGAGTTTGAAATCACGACGAAACGAATCAAAAGACTTCTTTTTCCACTCTTCCGTTTCAATGTATATAAATGGGTTTCAATGAATTATACACATTTATATATATGTATATATATATAGATATATATTCCGGGTGGTCTGAATTGAAGTGCAAGTTTTGTGTTAGTTTCGTAACTCGAAATGAGCTCCGGGGGTAAAGTTTTTAGTAGCTTGATTAAAATACAAATTACGAATGTAAATCTCCCCCACCGCCTCAGACCCCCCCCCCCCAACTCCTCCTCCTCATCCTACTCTCTTTCTAGATGTCTTTCCGCACGGCGCGCTCTAGCGGTCGAACGAGAGAATCGTTCTCGTCTAAGCGCGTGCGCGCGCGAGTATAACTTGGGCTCTCGGACAAAGGACGATGAAAAGAGGAAATTATGTAAACGGAAGAACAAAAGAGAATTAAAACAAATCGATGATGACGCAACTTTTGTCTCTCGCGTCGAGATTCTGTTTATCTGAATTTCTATTTTACTCGGGGCTCGTTGGACGGATATATCGATGAGAGAGAGAGAGAAACGACTATTGTCTCGCACGAATTTCGTGACTGGATGCTGGAGATGTATGTGTTTGTGTGTATTTTTCCTTGTCTTTCTTTTTCTTCTTTGTTTTTTTTATTTCTTTCTTCTGTTGTTTTTTCTTACACCGAGGTAATCGGATCGATGCCGGTGCAAATTTCGTCATGAGACACATTTTTGTTGTCCTTATTCACGTGGCGGTGGTGCGTTGGAATCTCGCCCGACGATTATAGCCGGGTAAGTCGTGTCAAAAGTGAACGAGCGAGCGAGCGAGATAAAGTGGGAGTATCGACGAGAACGACGATGACCAACGACAACACAGGCCTCCTAGACCCAGATCAGCGCGAGTCGAAAGTTTTCGGCGAAAGGCGAATTGAGAAAGAGAGAGAGAGAGAGAGGCAGCCCCGAACAGAACTCGAACACGATCGAGAACCGGTTCGTGAAAAATGATAATCGATGACGCAATCGCGGCGCGCGGATGTGAAATTTAATTCGCGCAACGACGTGGCCACGAGTGAATCGTCGCTCGTCATAAAAAGAAAAGAAAACAAAAATGAGAACGTGATTAATCAAGGATTATCAATTATTGATTCAAATATTGATTTTTTGTTAAATATTTTTCGACGAAAAATCAGCTTCGATTAAAACTAAATAATATCTTAGGTACGAATTTTGTTTTCATCAACTCACTTATCGTTTTTGTTGTTGTTATGTTATTACGTTTAAAATTATATAAAATAAATTGCCGATGCACATTGCTCTGGTCGGCCTCGAATATCGATTCGTTGTTATTCTTTTTTTTTATTCACGTCACTTCGTTCTCATTTACCCTCCCCCTTTCCGACGTTCCGAAAGCCCCTCCAATGAGAATTCCCCGTTGGACCACTTTCGAACGATATACATACACACACACACACACACACATATATAAATATATAACTCTCTCAATGGTCCATTAAATCGAAATAAATTCATTTCACGACGAGAATTATCGAGAGTGCGAGAGAAAAATTGAGTGTGTGTGTGAGAGAGAAGGCGAGAGAGAGAGAGAGAGAGAGAGAGAGAGAGAGAGAGAGAGAGAGAGAGAGAGGAGAAAATTGTAGAAAACAAAATATAATGCGCGGGTGTCGGTTCGACGAGAATTTATGAAAGCCCACAGACATAACACACCCCGAGTCGAAATTTTCGGGCGCCTCGAGAATAATTTGAATGGAGCGGAGTGGCGAGGGCCAAAGGTGGGGTTCGAACGTATGCTAAAGGATATATGCCGACCCTCCGCTCACTCCCGAAAATGGCAGAAAGTTTACATTTTGAGTCAATGGAGGGTTGTGGAGGGTCTCGTCGACCCTCTACAACCAACCAGGGACCCTCCTTCGCGCGCTCGTCCAAACCCTCCGGACTCCTCCTTTTAATCTACTAAGGCCCTCCACAACCCTCCTTTTAACCGACTACAGGCCCTCCTCACCCCTCCTTTTAACCGACTAAAGGCCCTCCTCACCCCTACGTCTAACCTACTAAAGGCCCTCCTCGCCCCTCCTTTTAACCGACTACAGGCCCTCCTCACCCCTCCTTTTAACCGACTAAAGGCCCTACTCGCCCCTCTGTTTAACCTACGAAACGGGGTTTAAAACGCCTTAATAATTTTACATATTTATCAGAAAGATATAATTTTATTTTAATTACTGAGATGACCATGTGAAAAGAGTAACATAACTATAATTATAATATAATTATTTAATGTAATAATATAAATCATAAATATATAGTATATATTATATATATATAAAATCTTTTTTTTTAATGTGGGGAGATCCCTTTTCCGGGTTTTTACAATTCTACCTTATTTTTATTTTTTACAACCTCCCAGGTCATCACAGCGAGGTTTTTTGTTGGTCATATCTTTTTTTGGAAGAATCCGAACCGTCAGGATTACAGAAAAACACGTTGTAGAAAATTCTTCCATCGATGCTGAGTGTGGGGATCGAACACGGGACCCTCTGCGTGCGAAGCCAGAGCCCTATCCGCTGAGCCATTGCGCGTTTCATATAAAATATATAAATTTTAGTTTACAGTTATTATCGATATATATTCGGCTTTTTGCAAAATTCACTCACTGACATAAACCAAACTTTGAGAAAAGCCATTCATTACTTTTACCAGAATATTTGGCTTTATCAATAAGTCATGTATATGACTTACTTAAAGTCGATTATTACAGTTGGAATATTCTAGTAAAAATAATGAACGGCTTTTCTCAAGGTTTGGTTTATGTCAGTGAGTGATCTTTTGCAATAAGCCGACTAAATATATAGATAATAACTATAAATTGAAATTTACTTCTATATACGTCAAAGAAAAATAAACCTTAATTTTTTAAATATACGTATGTTTAAAACAAATAAACAAAACGTAAATTTTAAATATAACTTGAAACAAAATCTTTCCAAACACAAGAAAACATCAAATAAAAAAAATTCACGAAACCAATTAAAGTAACTGTAATAAACTCAAAAACCATTATTTTTTCATAGCGGTGATAATACTTTATTGATGCCAGTAGCGGCATTAAAATCGATATGCGTCTTTATGCAAATTGACGACTACTGTTTTATAGCGAGACCGATAAATTCGATGGAATTAGAATAAGATAATGCAGGATGTATGATGCAATGAGAACATTTTTAATGTTTTAAAAATTTGTTTGTCTTGTAATTACTTAATAACGTGATTGTGTTCTATGAGTTAGTATTATTTTTTATATCAATCCTTATATTTTTATACATTTTATACTTTATAGTTGATATTGATATAATATATAAAATCAAATAACTCTTCTTTTAAAAAATGTTCGTACATATTCATGTAAAGATCCATGAAAATTATATATTTTATGAGAAATGGTTGCGAAATGGAGGTGATAATAAAATACACCGACAATTTTTTTTATGAAAATATACCCGAGTCGAAATTTTTACTGCTCCTTACAACCTCCTAGACTCCATTTCCTTTGTAGCGCTTGAGCCGCCGCCCTACCCTCAATGCCAACTCGCCCTCCAGCTCGAATCTAGTCTCATCGATGCTCGCTCGAATATATTCTCAGCCGATGCGGAGGTCGAAAGAGCGGTTAGATATAGGGTTGAGATAACATTTGTATCGCGGACGGGCTGGAAAGGCTCGCCACGCTCAGTTGGGATTGCTAGGAGGGTCGGGAGGGTCCGATTTTTCGAACTTGGGATTGGGAGCAGGCTGTGGAGGGTCGACGATGAGACTAGATTCGAGCTGGAGGGCGAGTTGGCATTGAGGGTAGGGCGGCGGCTCAAGCGCTACAAAGGAAATGGAGTCTAGGAGGTTGTAAGGAGCAGTAAAAATTTCGACTCGGGACGCGCGAGCGAGCTGTGCAATAATATATTATCGTTTATATTCCCTCCCTCCTTCCCTCCTCCTCCTCCACCTTCTCTTCCTCCTCTAGCCCTTCTCACCACCCGCTATCGGACAGTTATAAAATGCAGGCTGCAGATAAATCTTCGAAGGCGATCTATCCTGTCGGAAGGATGATTTTTGTCCTGGATCACGAGGGTGATCTATGATCCACGATCTCTCGCTTTTGCAACAGTAAATATACAAGGCGTATATATATATATATATATATATATATATATATATATATGTATATCATATTTATACATGTGTATATGCAAAGTACATAGAGTATCGTACGTAGGAGGAAATAGAAGTGTGCCCAACACTCTCGATGCTCTCGTTGCAATTCTGAGATTCTCTCTCTCTCTCTCTCTCTCTCTCTCTCTCTCTCTTTCTCTCGTGCGCGTTCCCTTTAACTGTGGCATCGTAATGTGTACCCAGATCGTTAACCTCGAGCACAGATCGATGGATCACCACGATCCACAGCAAAGCACTGCTGTAACATATACATAGTCATATATATATATTATATATATATGTGTGTGTCCATGTAAAGATACATGGATGTACCGCAAGGAACAGGAGCAGCTTTCTTCAGCATCCAATTAAATCCTCCCGAGCTCAACGAATAGTTATACGGCAATCCTTTTGTAGCATTTACATAAATAACGATTTTCTCTCTTACCTACGCCCCCACTCACCGAAACCGAGACGAAAACGATTGGCGTATACTTTTTTATTCTCGTTCTTGCTGTTATTTTTATTCTCTCTACTCTCTCTCTCTCTCTCTCTGTCACTCGTGATTTTCGTTTCGTTCCTTTTCTTCATTTACTATCGCGATTTATCTCACGACTAATGTTTCTATTCCTTCGATCTCGCTTTCGCGTTTCGCATCAAACGGTAGAAAACGGATGGATGAAAAGAAAAAAAACGAGAATGAGACGGAATGTAAAAGCAAAATGAGAACCGGATTCTGTGAACGCGCTTGTGTTTGCACACATCGTACGTTGGTATACGTACACACATACGCACACTAATAGAGACACATAGACATACAGACACAGACTCTTTGGCTCCTTACGCTCGGCCGGAACACTTTCGAGAGCAATGCCATAAATCATCGTTGCGGCGTTATAACACAACGATACGAGAAATTTCGCGTATCGAAGTAGAATATAATCAGCCCGTGGCAGAGAACGAGAACGAGAGGGATGGAGAGAAAGGGACGGATGAAAATAATTCGATATCGTTAATAAATTACCTCTTCAATCATCCATTTTCTCTCCCGGCCCTCTCCTCACCCTCTGCTCTACTTCCCCATCCTTGCCACGTTTTGTAATTGATTTCGAGTATCTCGGCGAACTCGTTATAAAAGCTGTTTTACCGTGTATCGATAACCAAGTTTTTCGATGGAAAAGGAACGAAGAAAGAAACAAGAAAAAACGAACGAAAACAAAAAAGAAATTAAAAGAGAAATTTTTAAAAAAAACCCGGGACGAACCGTTCGTGCCAACGTCCGAGTGAAACGGATAATTGAGTTTTTGAGGCGGTTCGAACGAAAGAAGGAGAGAGAGAGAGAGAGAGAGAAAAAAAAAGATGAAGAAGCGCCGGAGAACGTTACTCGGTAATATATTCGGGAGAAAAGTCTCTCTCCCTCTCTCTCTCTTCCTTTCTCATCCCGTCTCGCGCGACTAACAGGATGAGCAGCAAACACGCAGTGTCAGCGCATAAACCCTTTAATATCATAGAGCCTCATTCTATTATATTCCAACTTTAGGAGCGGGGCAAGGGATGAAGGGATGAAGTGAGAGAGGGGGAGGGGGGGGGGTACTGCACGGAGACATAAGATAGGGTGGGGATAAAGGATATGGCGAGGGGGGGGGAGGAGGGAGGGGGTGGCGGCTCACGTTTTCCCTCAATCTCCGAAGGAGTTTCTTAAGCCTATTAAACAAGATTTAATTAAACTTTCCTCTCGCACTTAATTGGAATTATTCGGGATAGCGGAAGCGCAAGGACGTTTAATTGGCTATGCCGTTGCTGATGATGCCGAGAGATGCCGGTGAGGAGAAGGTGAGGAGGTGAAGAGGTGGGTGAGAGGGTGGGGGGCGAAGCGGGGGGTCGATCGCGCGCGAGACGCGGTGAGACGAGATTCGATGAAGCACGGAGATTTATCGATCGAATTCTACCGCCCGTGAGCTCGAACTGCCGGAATATCGAGGTATTTACAAAAAAATAAAATAAATAAAAAAGAAAAAAAACGACAAAAATTAAAGAAAATAGAGAAAAAAACGAAACCACGAAAATATCCAATACGAGCCGGTAGTAACGCAACGACTCGTTGTTTCGTATTAAATCGAAAATGATCGATCGTTACTCGTACGAAAAATACTCGGTTTTTCGTTAAGATAAACGTCGAGGGTCGGTAACCGGGGAGAGGCACGAAGCCGAAGGAGGAATCGCGAGAGATCACGTACGGGAGACTCCTCTTCGCCCCCTCGATAGGATAGGGAGGCACACATTTCGCTCGTTCTCTCGGCCGCAAGGGAGAAACGAAAAGTGCTTATGCATTCACGTGCTGCGGGTGGCTCGGTAGCCTATCGCTGATGGGAGGACGCGGAGGAGGAGGAGGAGAAAAGGGAGGAGGGGGAGGGAGAGGAGGTTGAGGTGGAGAAGGAGGCTTTGGGAGAAAAATGTAATCGGTTCTATACGTCTTCGGTAGATCGAGAGCACAGCCGTGTGGAATAGAAAGTGGTTACGTGTGCCTTAAATGGAGTATTGGTCGTTGTCGTCGTTGTCGTCGTCGTCCTCGGTGCTCTCTCTCGCGTGTACGTTCGATACGCAAAAAACTCTCGGAGACGAACGACGAGCGATGGAAACGAACGACGTAAATATGGGAAATCAAATTTTGTGGAATAAATTTCGAATAATTACGTATCCCAAAAAAAAAAAAAAAAAAAAAAAAAAAAAGTGCGTATCAATATTTTCAGACAATGCGTTGTCGATCGAAAGATCGAAACAAATGTGATCAATATTTCACACGTTGGAATATTTTCTGAGAAATTTTTTAAACAATGTATTCGCTTGTATGTTTTATTATTATTATTTATTTAATTTATTTTTTATCATTATTAATTCAACCGCGTCATTACGTTTTTATCGCGTCTTCTTGCTCTTCTGTTCTCGTTCGCGGCGCGTCTTCGCTTGACCCACTTGTCTAATCGACGATTCCTCGGTTAACTCGCCTCTCTCGCGCCTCTTACGCGCAACTAACCATTCAACGATTCGATAAAAACTCACGGCTCCTCAATAATATTCGCGTAATTGGAATTAATTTCCTTTCTTACTCGTGAATATTAATTATTTTGTTAAGGTCGACGAACAATTAAATTTTATTAACCCCCCCCCCAAACCCTCCACCCGTTTCGTAACTTTGTAATTCGAGAATAAACGCTTCATTGATTATCGCAAAGGAATATGGGGTGGGGGTGGAGGTGGGGGTGGAGATGGGGGGATACGAAAGTTTTGGTAGGTGTCGTAGTTCTGTAACGTCGAGAAACGGTTTGATCGTACAGGAGAACGAAACTACGTGGATGGGATGAGGGGGGGGGGGGGGGGGGGGGGGGGGGGGGGGGGATTTACCCGACGAGGAAACTTGTCGCGAATACTGCAATCAGCAAGGACGTCCCGGGTGTCAATAAGTCGCGGGGAAACTCGCCCGGTCGTGCGTCCACGCTTCGAATCGAGAATATTAACCGTAGTGTTCTCGAAATAGAATCGTGCGATATCTCGCTACAAATGTAATTTCGTACGTAACGAAATTTTCAATTTTATTTCTCCTCTTTGTCTTATTTTTATTTTTTACGTCACGAAAATTTACAAGATCGTTCGGGTAACACACGTGTTGGGTGACAACAAGGAGTTACAGGAAAAAAAATAGAAAGAAAAAAAGAGAAGGGTAATCGAGGGAGGGAGAAACGATTCGTCGTCGCGCGGAAAGAAAAACAGAAGTGAAAAGAACAGGGTGAGGGGGAGGGGCGAACAATGAGTACAATGTCCGGAGGGTCGTTAGGCGTTCTTCTCTCTCCCTCTCTCTCTCTCTCTCTCTCTCTCTCTCTCTCTCTCTCTCTCTCGTTCTCTCTCTCTATGTTTCGATCTCGTCCAACCCCGACGTTGGATCGGTTCGATACTTAATTGGCTGGCGAACGGACTCATTTCGCTAACGAGCCGATTCTCTCTCTGAGGTATAAACGATGGTGTTTCTTTTTTTTTCCTTTTTTCCGCGTCACTTTTTTTTGTTTTTTGTTATTCTCGTCTGTAAGCACTTATTTCACCATCGCTATTCGCTCACTCTAGTCGTTTCCTCGATCACGTTAGAAACAAAAAAAACAAAGAAAAACAAAAAAAACATGAAAAGAAGAAGATGAGACGGGAAATTGATCCTCGACGATGGTCCAAAATTTCGAAAAATAAAAAAATAAAAAAATAATCCTCGACACCCTCGATTTGATCAAGCAAATTCGACGATCGATCAATTCTTTTTTCGTCGATTATAAACCACCGTAAACAAAAAACAAAAACAGTAATATCGTATTTAAAGAAGAAAATTTCAATTTTTTTCCTTCGAGCTTCAATTTTTCCAACCCCTACCCCGTTATTATTTTTTTCACTCTATTCTATAATACGGGTTATATACGTTAATATTGAGAACCTCTGCGAGGCAACGGTTCTATCTTTCTCGTATATGACAGTAAAGTTTATTCTGCGCGCGCGCGCACACACACACACACACACACACACACACACACACACACACACACACACACACACACGCACACACACACACAGACGCACAAATACTCACGCACGCATACACACAACGAGAGAATAAGCCGAGGGGTTCAATTTGTATATGATAAATATGCAGGGGCTGTTTTATGAAACGAGATATTCTTTTCTCTCGGTGAAACCCATCGCTATATATATATATATATATATATATATATACACATAAATACATAGATACATATATGTATATATGTGTGTAATGTATATGTATAAATGTCTCTCTTTTCCTGCTTTCTCGCTCGCTCTATTCATTGCGCGATCGCGATGCTGATGGTACATCGCGTGCCCCGAGTGCCCCCGAGCGAATTGCAATATTTTCAACATCTAATAAGCGCATGCATATAGTGATTCTGAAATTGGAAATGCCAGGAAACGCAATGCCGGTAGAATATAACGCGTTTACATACATACATATATATATATATATATATGTATGTATGTATGTATGTATGTATGTATGTATGTATGTATTTATGTATATGTATGTGTATGTGTGTGTGTGTATGCGTGAAGGCAGTACCTCTCGCGTCTCGAGAGTGATATGCCAAACTGCACAATATTCTCGATATTATTCTCGCGAGTGAGTTCCTCGCCAAATTAAATTCAACAATTACAGCCCAGAATCGCAATTCTATTGCTACTCGTTGATACGCAATATTTCAATTTTTCGTAGGATTTTTATTATATGTTTTTTTCTTTTCTTTTTTGCCAAATATAAAATGAAGGAAAAGTTGTTTTTCATACCTCGTCGTACGGGCATTCTTTAATTTATTGTTTTTCTTTTTTATAATAAGTATCGCGTTTTGTTTCGTTTGTTTCACGTTTGGCGTCGTAATCGAACGGGATCGAGCTCAAATTGACGAAAATTAAACGATGGAATTACGAGAACGTGTTTTCGCGCGATTCGTACAGAATATAGATGCAAGAGGAATGCGCCGAGCTACGCATTCCGGTCGCGATTACCAATGCGGCGAAACACTCGTGTATCGCGCGACGCCAAAGTCGAAAAAAAGAGATTTTTTTTGCGAGCTACACGCGCTTTTTTCTCTTTTGATCAAGCCCCTCCCCCCCTCATCACCCCTGGTCATCTCGCCCACGGCTCTCTTGGTCAATAGGAATGCGTATAGTCGAAGCGCGAAAAAAAAAATCGCTTCCCCGCGCGCCCGCGACTCCATCTCGCTCGATTTCCGCTCGTCGAATGAAAATATACCTAAAACAACACCCGCGTCATTCCCGAGTCCGACAACCGAGTGAACAATAAAAACAACAACAACAGCAACGATCTCACAGTTTTTTGGTAAATTTCTATTTTGTCTGAAATATCGATAAAAATGTGTGTGTGTATGTTTCTTTTTCCTTCGGCAAAATTCACGAAATATAAAACAATCGTGAGTTTCGACAACGCTAAAAATCGTCCCACGCGGCGTTATTTCGTTATCATTGAGCGATAATATTGCGGAACGATAACGAATTGAAAAGTATCTACAAAGAAAAATGAGCGAAGTTTAAACAAAAAAAATAAAAAAATAAATTTGAAAAGTTGAATGTATAACGATGAAACAGGAAAAAATCGTGAAAAAACAAAATAGAAAGAGCAAAAGTCCAAGTGAGCGAAGGAAGATTGTACAATAAAGGGATGGAAGAAGAAAGAACCGTGGGGTAAATCGAGCGTCGAGTACTCGTGTAAACATTTACCCCATCGACGCTGATATGAAAATTGGGTATACAGTTATATTTGTCCGGGAAATGAAGGAACGAGTGGCATTCGGTACGATACCGGAGCGGAGGCTCTTCTGTACGACGGTAAAACGGATTCTTAAACCGAAACAATGACTAATTGTTCCCTCGGCTCGTTTCCCACGCTCCCCCCTCCCCCTTTCTCTCCCTCTCTCTTGCTCTCGTTATTTTCTCTCTTTCTCTTTCTCCTTCGTTCGCTAGATCTTTCTCTGTCCTTTCTCCACCCACGTTTGGTCCCATTCTTCTCTTCCTCTTTCTCTTTCTCCTCTTTCTCCGCCTCGCCTCGGATCTTTCTTATTATTTCATTCCGGGTAAGCCTTGCTACTCTTCCAGTGGCCCCGCGGGCCACTCGAGTCAGCAATTGTGCACCGGAGGCAAAAACAAATCTTGACTATACACACACACACACACACACACACAATAACACACATTTTCCTCCATTTTCTCCATTTTGCTTTTTCCTTCTTCGAGCGCACAGGTGTATCCTCGTATATACGCGAAGCAACGTTATCCCGTCGCATTGTGCAGCTGATCCCGAAATACTCGCGAAATCTGTATACCTCGGGAATAATCGTACGTTTTTAAACAAACGTACGATTTCGTACGAAAGTACGTTTCGTTCGAGAAAAAAAGAAAGAAGTGAACGAAAAAAAAGGTTAAAAAGAAGAGTAACAAAAAGAAACAAGAAAAAATACCCACACCCCCCTATCCCGGATGATTTGGAGGAAAGAATACAAAAAAAAACGAATACGAATCGTCGAAATTTCATTTCTCGTCGGGAATTCAAGGCGATGAATTATTTAGAAAGAAGAAAGAAAGAAAAAATTGAAAAAAGAGGCATCGAACGCGGATAAAAAAGAAAGGCCAGTTCACCCAAGAAAAACGCGAACGCCACGAATAATTTTTCCCTACAACCCCCCCCCCCCCCCCCCCGTTACCCGCGACTTCCCGTTCGCGATTCTTATAACAACGACCGACGAGAAAACGGGAAAAGTGTCGTGAACCGCGAAAAAAGTACGCGTATTCGCGGCATCTCTGTAGGTTGAAGAAGAAAAAGAGGGTGGTGGTCGTTCGTTCAAGGCTGTATTAAGGACGAGCAAAAAAAGAGTAGGGGGTGGGGGAGGAGGAGAAGACCCCGACCTCCGTTGCGGCGTAAGGTGTACACTTTTTTTTTATCCCCACCCCTTCTGCCTCGGTCCTCCCTTCCCGGAGTTCCTCGCGACTTTGCTACCCCCCGCCCCCCGCCGCTACTTCCCTGCCGTTCCGCGACCTCTTTCTCTCTCTCTCTCTCTCTCTCTCCACCAACCCACCTTGATTTACGAGCATAATTTATAATATTTTTCGCTACTATTGTATGGTAATACGAACGGCAAAAAATATGTTAATGGTTGCCATAAGGGAGATATACAGCGTATACTATACTTCATTCCGTTCCATATACCCGGTGGCCGCATAAACCACGTCATATACGTACAATTTCGCCATCTTTATTTCCCTGCATTTATATCATCGTGGTACACACATATACACACACATAGACACAGAGAAACATTATACACAAGTGCAAATAAACACTTTGACGTTAGTCCAATTTTTATTCACCTATCCACGAGGCTTTGTTCCCCCGTATCGAATTTCGTATCGCGAATTGATTAAATTTATCATACAAGAAGCTTTATAATCGTACAAGTCGACGGAGCGAGAAAGAAAATTGAATGAATTATTATTTGTTCGATGTTATATAGCTATATATATATATATATGTCTATAATATATAAACACAACAGCGATTGATTGGAAGATTAGAAGGTTCTTCGAGGGTCGTTTCAATGGCTTATACACAGTGGGCATAGAAAACGATGGGGTGGGGGTGTGGTAGTAGTCGAGGCAAAGGTGAAGGGGAACTCGAACACAGCTCTTCTGTTTTCACGAGGGAATTGCGTCGAGGTCGTACAAGGGGTGGAAAGAAAAGGTCCCGGGGTAGTAGAAGAAAAAAAATGAAAACGAGGGTGTCCCATGGCCCGTAGAGAGCGAGAGCCGATAACGAGATTCGCAAGGGTTGAAATCTATGACGGGGATGGGGTTGATACGTATTATCGACGAGGATAGAGGGTGAACTATGAAATGTACTCGCTCTACTCACCCTCCTTCGCTCTTTCTCTCTCTCTCTCTTCCTAAGCTTAAAACGAGTCAAGCGACAGATGCCGTACGTACACACACACATACACACACACACACACACACACACACACACACACACACATACACACACACACACACACAAACACACCGGCAAACGCGTCTAATAGCATTTTATATCTATATAGATTTAGATACATATAGATATTACACCGATAAGCTCGACTATAGAAAAACGTTCGAGCGTTAAAACAAATTTCCCGAGGCATCGAGACGCATGCGCACGCCCCCTTTCCCAACCCTTTTCTTCAGTTCAATTACCAATTAATATCGCGAAATAACACGCGTAAAGAGGAGTGGGAGGGGGAGTGGGGGGGGGGGGGCAACCATATTTATCAAATGCCTTCGTCTCGTGTTTATCGTCGTTATAGCTTAATCAAAAAATTTCACTTTTCGAGCCACGACACGAGATACGATCGTGATGAAAATTCGCGTTCGCGCAGGTATTCGCGAAACAAACAAAAAAATGGTTGGCGCCAGCGCGATCGCGCGGAATATTCGTAAAACGCATGGACACGCCACGACGTATAAAAGCATTATTTCGATACGTTTAATACGTGTCGCGGGCACATTTAATTGTACCAAACTCTCGAGACATAAATTTTGCGTCGATGCCGCGAAAGAAGCGAGAAGAAAAAAAATTAACAATCTTTTAATCCTCTTCTCCCCCCCCCCCCCTCCGCCACCCCGCCCATCAAACCGATCTGTTTTTTTTCACACTTTCGTTACGTTCTTTAATAACTTTTGCTTCCTATTTTCTTTTTTGCTCGTTTATGGCTCTTGAAAGAGAACTTTTGGCTGCATCGAGAGGGGTATACAAAAAAAACGGGAGGGGGCTTGGGAGATCGTCCAAGAGAAACTCTCTCGCGCGTTGCTACGCTGAGAGCCGCTGCCCATTAAAGGCCGAGCTCCGGCGCGACGAAACTTTGGCGATAAATTACGCCCGGTGAATGTACGAGTAGAAAAGAAGAACGAGAGAGAGATAGAGAGAGAGCGAGAGGGTTGAGGGGATGAGACGGATGTGGGAATTGTGGGGAAGAAAAAGAGAGCGAGGTGAGGGCCGAAAGAAGAAACGGGGGAGGAGAGCGAGAAGAAAAGAGTCCGAGCTGAAACCAGAGAGATATCTGGCGATTGATATACCGGCGCTGAAGGAACACATTCAAAGTTTGCGGTCCCCTTCGATCCTCTTCCCTTCTCTCTCTCTCGCTCTCCCTCTTTACCACTATCTTCTTGAGAAATAAAAAAAATCTTAATAACCATAAAAATATTCTCAACTTTGCGAAACATTTTATCGAATCTCGTTCTCCCGCATGATTATTATTATTATTATTATTATTATTATTACTATTACTTCTATTAAATAATAACAAATTGTTATAAAAATAAATTTGCAGAAAATAATAATAAAAATTCGAATTATGTCTGAATAGAAAATTAGTTAATCGATAGGTCGATATTTCTCGTTGTTGATAATACGATTAACGATTGAATTCGACGATTGAATCACGCGAATCGAATAATAATAATACAATTCGGCGCGAGGTACGAACACTCGATGAGGACTTGTGAGACTCGTCGTTGATCCTGTTAGAAGCAGCCCGAGGGGATGAAGAGAAACAGAGAAAGACAGAGACAGAGAGAGACAGAGAGAGAGAGAGAGAGCACGAGAGAGAGAGAGAAGGATATAATAGAATTCAAGAGTCCTCTCGTAACCCACTCTCGTAATCGTTTATCCCATGTTACTCTCGTGTAAACTCGAGTATTATTATGCTCCAAACATGCAGAAGTGCTCTCTCTCGCTCGCTCTCACCTTAACCGCACCCCCTCCCACCGCCCCCACTCGCGCCAACGGCGTGTGTCTATCCTCGTGTGCTTTGGCATTGTTCGCGAACACGCGTCTTGTGTGTTAACCCGCCCCCCCCCTCGCTCCTCTTGCCACACTACGTTGCACGAGAAGCGCCTGCGCGCATACTACACCGCAAAAGCACACACTCTCGATCACGCACGTTTATCGGGTGCCACGTGTTCTCTCTCTCTATCTCTTTCTCGTGTACATAATCGTATCTCGATGCGTGCTGCCAAACACGCTCACGCATCGATACGCAAACATTTTTTTTTATTATTATCGACGAGAGAAAGAAAAACAGAAAAAAATCGCACGTTCGAGATCTTTCTCTATATTAAGTAATTAAGGTTGTGTTTTTGTTTTTAAATATCTTTTTATAACGTTGCAATAATATAATTGGTGTTTATAATGTTTATGAAATTTTAATACAAAAATGATAATATTATTGTAATTAAATTTCTTTTTCTTAATTAAATTTTTTGGAATAAAAACATTGATTTATTTCTCTACTTAATTTTACGTATATTAATTATAATATTACGAGACCTTTCTTCCAATCCCCGGATCTTTCATTCAATAAAAATATAACCCTCCCTCCCTGCGCCCTCCTTGGTCTCGCCACGAAGAAAAAGGGTGCGATAGCGTTGCCAGAAGAGAGCTTTCCCATAACTTCAACAATTCCAATAGTCGTTAATCTGTCGCGAACTTTTAGAAAAGTTGCAGCTCTCTCTCTCTTTCTTACCCTTTGCCGTTATTGCAGGTGGGATTCTCGGGGGTTGGTGGAGGTGGTTGCAAAAAGGGGTGTTTCGCGCAGGGGGTGAGTCGGATGAGGTATAACGCGGCGAGAAAAGAGAGAGAGAGAGCGGGAAAGAGGGGCGGGGGGGGCGGTAAGTTAAATAAACTTGTTTAGTTCGGTGGAAAGTTCTGCACGAGCGGCCATTGTGTTCGACTGCAGCAGCATTACCTGGTTAGCGTCGGTGTGCATTGCTCATGGGCATTGGTACGACGAGAAAAGGGAGGTACGAGGTAAGGAGTGGCGCGGGGAGGGGGGGGGAGTAGATTTGTGACGGTGAGTTACCTAAAGTTTAGAATACGAACGAATGAGCTTCACTTCCCCATTACGCTTTATTCGCTTGTTTCTCCAGTCGCACCGAACGCTGTGCAACGTTTCTCTATCTACCCCCCCCCCCCCCCCCCCCCCCCGCTCGAGGCGTCTCGGGCGGTACAAAATAATTCACAATTTTCTCCCGACCTTCGATCCGCACTCTCTCCCCTAAGTAGTAACGAAAAAATTTGGAAGAAAATTGTATTTTTTCCATTTGCATTATTACGTGTTTGTTTTTATTTTTTACTTTTTTTTATTTCTTTTTTGTTTCATTTGACACGAATTCGTAGGATAAAAAATTCGATAAATTCTCTCGCGTTCGAACGTTTTTAGTATTTATGCTCGAACTGAAATTTGCAAACAACAACAACAACAACAACAATAACAACAAAAACGGAAAAACTCGAAAGTTTCTTTTTAAAATTCTGTTTTATGTTTTTTTTTAATCGCCGGACAGCGACGCGCTCTCTCGTACTCGGACGCGGCGTTAACGATTCGCGAGAAATGTATAAAGCACGCGATGCGCGTCTGTGGGTAAAACGGGGGAGGGGGTGCACCGTTGGTGAACACCGGGCGGAGAGTAATAAAATGAAAAAAATAAAACAAAGGAAAGAATGAAAAAAAAATTTTTTAAAAAACGGACCGAGTATAGTGACCACATGTGCTCACGACCGAGTGAAAATAAATTTCGCCAAGCAGCGTTTTTAATTATGCCGTGTAAATATCGCGGACTATCTACGCAAACACATATATGTATAGACGTATATGCGATATACGCTGTTTTTACTACTTTACCCGTATTTTATTTTCTCGTTCTTTTTTTTCCTTTCATTTTATTGTCGCGTTCTTTTTTTTTTCTTTTACTTTTTTTATGTCGTATTTTTTCTTCTCTCCCGGACAATAATTTTGCATATCGAGGGAGAAAGGCGGAGGGATGAAAAGTTCGCGAGGACGGCCATTGGCCTCGAACACTCGCAATATCCCATCAATTTTTTATCCTCGTATTTTTGGTTCGAAGGGGAAATTTTATTTCAAGATATTTTAATAAATCATCGTTTAAGATTAAGACCCATCAGGCAAACCGAGAACAAATATGTCAGAGAAAAACGAGGGGAAGAAAGAAGAAACTAAAAAAATTAATGTAAAATAAACGAAAACGGGTTGGTCTAACCGCTCGCACGTGCCCCGATCGCGGTTCTCGCGGCTTTGTGGTCGAGCCCCGGGGCACGCGATCTCTTTATTCTCCCTGAGTCTCTCGGGAATCGGGAGAATCTGCGGAGGGAAGAAAAGCCAGAGAGAGAGAGAGAGAGAGAGAGAGAGCGAGAGACGGGAGGGTGGGTAAAAAAGCCCTTAACGACCGACTAATTGTCATGAAAAAAGGAACAAAGAAAACCACCCTTTACCAATTTCATCCCTCCTGCGACCGAATACCGTAGCATCTGTTTCGTTCGAAATTTGTGGAGAAAAAACCAAAGAAGAAAAAACTAAAATTAGGAAAAATGACGTAAAAAATAAAAAAAAGCAGAAAACAATAATTCCGGAAGATGCGAGCGTACGTAAAATTGTTCTTAAGGGATGAAATGCGTTCTATTGATTTCGGCGAGGGTAGCGAAGAGACGCGAAGCGAGAAAGAGGGTAAGGAGAGAGGGGTGAGGGGGGAGGAGGGGCGAGGGGGCACAGTCGCGAGGGTGACGAAGTCGAGAGGACGAAGGTGTGCCGTTTGGGAGGGGGGCGAGAGCAAAGTTAAAACTGGGGAATGGAATGGAATGACTAACGTGCCTTCTGAATTGAGCTCTTTGAAACCGTCCCCAGTCGCCATTTTACGTCTCTATGGAGACTGATTCTGCGCTTTTCTTCAATCTCTCTCTCTCTCTCTCTCTCTCTCTCTCTCTCGCACTTCACTCCTCCCTCTCTACTTCATCTCATAACCGTCCGCGAGCAAATCTCGACTATGCGAAAGAGAAATATCCATCTATATATATATTTTTTTCTCGTGTAAAAAGGAATCTTTTCCTTTGTCACTTTTTACTCAAAGTTTTTCCTCCGACCTATCCAATCGTGCCACGCTGTTGCGAAACACTCATGCGCTAATTACCACGGGAAATTAAATTTAACAAAGGAAAAACGAACGATAAAAGATGAAAAAAATGATATTTTCAAAAAATTATACGATACAACGAAAATTGTCACGATCCTTAATGCGTGTGGCTATTGTTATTGCGAACTTACGGGCAAACCCCCACTCTTCCATTCCAGACACCAGCGCCACCCTCGAAGCTCTTTTGTTTTTTCTACTACGTCCATTCATTTTACGTTCGTAGGTGTGGGTGTCCGACCGTATTGCCCTATGATTTATCGTACGGAGAGTCACGAATGATTATGCAAGTGCGGGGTACGCATTTATTCACACATTCGTAGATATGTACAGTACAAAATGAGTTTGGCGCCGAATGGAGAGCGAATACGAATCCAAGGCTTCGAACAAAAAGGCCCCCCACACTCCTACTCGCCATACGTACAACGTAGCAAAAATTCATCGGAATTCGAATTCAATGAAACTTCAACCAGCGAGTATATTGAATTTCCGTCGTTTTTTTCTTTTTCTTTTTTTTTTTTTGACGTAATATATGCACACCCGCCATAACTCTTTTTGTATTCACGAAGAAGAAAAAATCACGTAGGTGCGCTCATCGAAATAGACTTTCTACCATTTTTTATTTGTTTGTTTTTCGTTTTTCTTTTATATTCAAATTCCTTCCTATTGAATTCACACGGGAAATTTATATTTCGTCTTTTTATCGGGGAAATAACGTTATACGCGAGCAATTGTTAATTCCTGCCGGGATTTATTTATTTATTTTGCCTAATTAGCAAAGTCTCGTTAACGAGCAACATTGCAATAATTTTCGTCTTTTATTTACGTTTGTTCAAATTCTCGTCATTGTCTCGCAATTATTTGTCGCGTATCGAAGATTATGAGAATTATGAGAAAAAGAAGCGATAATAAAAACATTTACGTGACTCGCGAGGACTAATTATCGTAAACGATCGATCAAAAATTATCGTCTCGTTGCGATAATACGGCGAGTGTAACTCTTCGTATGTTCTACGAACATTAAGCCGATATATCGGACGTACTAATTGCGCTCGATTCAACGTACGTGTGCTATCGATCACGGGCGTGGAGTGTGGTCAAACGCGTGGTACAAGAAAGCCCACCCCGCACTCTCTCTCTCTCGCTCTCTGGCTCGATCTCTCCCTATCTCTCGTTAGCTCTCCTTGTCTCTCGAATATTATCACTACGGGCAACCGGATCGTTCGCTTAGATCCCGCGACTTTGCGTTTATCCGACGAGACGTACGCACGTCTGTGTTTCTCTCTCTGTGATCGAAGTAGAGTCCTCTCGGTCACCGTACGATCCTTCCGTATAATGAACATCGGCATCTATTCATTATACCTATCTGTCGTTGAAACGCGCGCTCGTATCCAACAAATACGCTTACTTAACGTACGGATCAAACGTTTCTCGTAATTTTGCAAATGTATCGATAACTGCGAGAGCTCTGTTAATTGACGTCGAGCCGGAAGGGGGGTAGTGAGAGTGAGAAAAATTATTGGTATTTTATAATTCGACGAGAAATTATCCTTAGGTCTCGAACAACTATATATATACGAATAAATAATAACGTAATAATAACAATAATAATAATAATATATAATATAATTTAAAAAAATAATAATTATTTATATATTTAAATATTTGTTTTATATTTATATTGATATATATTACCTAGAGGTAAATAATTCATTACAGTCTCGATGCAAAATGACCGTAATTTTTCCCATATTCTTACGCTGATCGTTCTTCTCTCTCATTACTATCATCAGCGCTCGTTACAAGAATATTCCTGACCAACGAGTACGTAAAGAAAAAGAAAAAAACATACAAAATAAAACAAATAAAAATGGCCACGACCGTTATAAAGCGAGTGACCATGATTTTGTTCTCGAGTTTATAATCGTCGATGCCTTCGACAATAAACAATCGAACGAAAACAGAAAATGCTAAACGAATAATTACGGATAATTCGAATCGTTTCGTGGTGTACGAAAATTATTATCGTTATTATATACGGAAATAATTACGAGTTTTCACGTACCTACGATAAATACACGTGAGAATGAAAATATGCATGACGCGTTGTTTTCGTATCGAGAACGAATAATATTCGACGTTTTCCATTATCGTCGAATCGCCTCGAGGACCGGTTTATAGTTGATAATTTTGCTGATTTCGAAGTAAGCATTTGATATCCGAGATATTAATTAGCGATACGTCATTTGGTCGTTCGAGTCGAATTATAGATTTCGTCTTCCTCTCGAACTGGATTATATATCCCCGAATACAAGTATTTTCTATATATATATACCGAGCAGATTGCATCTCACTCCAGATTTGTTAATATAAACGACGAATAGAAAGAGGGGAGGGTCGAGGGGGCGGATGATAATTTTGACATGATCCGTTCTCCGTTCGAGCGTCCCACGCTTTTGTTTGACAAGAGATACTTCGCGAAATCGAAATCTAATTCAAACGGAAGCCGCCTCGATCTCGCCTCGTTGGCAAATATAATTGATTTCGAGTTGTACCGTTGAAACAAGAGCGAGAGAGAGAGAGAGAGATAGAAACGGAGATGTAGAGGGGTTGCTTGTTTCTCACTCGCGGCCTTCTCTTATTATTTCGGTTACTCGTCGTGCTATAAACACGACAAATACCACGATCGAAACAGGCTCCGGTTGATATTAAATTGTTATATGTATATATACGTATAATAGATAAATGCCCGTGTCTATATAGAGACGGATTCGTCAAGTTAATGAAATTTAATCGCGGGGTGGATGGAATATTCGTCAAGTTTGACAAAGCGAGTAGCATTCGGGACGATAATAATAGATGAAATATTCTACGAAACGTTATTACCGGGGGTTGTCGTAACGGCGTTGTCACGTGACCGAGAAATATCGGAAATTGAAAATGAAAAAAGGGCACGAGAGAGAGAGAGAGAGAGAGCTAATGAGAGGACGCTACGTCGCTCGCAAAACCGTCCAATGGTCAACGAATCGTCGAAAACATAACACCCCCGGGACGTTTCGCTTATTAATCAAATTCGCTTGACCACGAATTACGATCAATCGGGAATCGTCGAGATTTTTTTATTTGTAATTGCGTTGAAATTTACAAAAATGTAAGTCGTTCCATCATTTTTTCGTTTTATTACGGGGGGGGGGGGGGGGGGGGTAGAAAGGTGAAAGTTGCGAAAGAGCGAAAAAAGCGAATTTTTGTAAAAAAAAAAAAATAGACATATCGTTCATATCGGACGAGCGAGTGCATAGTAAGAACTGTTCGATATCACTCGCGAAATTGCAAAAAAACGATAATACACAGATGAAGAAAAAAAAACAACCAAAAAATTGTTGTTCATTTTTTCAGTCGCTCTCGACCGAGATAAGCCGCGGTTAATAATTCAAAGGAATGTGTCACGCGCGTGAAAGTTCCTCAGAAATCGTGTGTAGGTAACGTAGTCCGACGCGTTTGAATTTAAACCGCGTTTCTCGCTTCGCTCGCCACGATCCTCGCTCTCGACTCGCGGTGAAGTTGTCCACGAGAGGCGAGCGTGGGACAGAAAACGCGATTTAGAGAGAGTTATGCGCGCGCTTGATGAATAAATTAGTATGATTTGCATCCTTTTGCTTATCGATCGCTCGCTGGAAACATTAATTGCTCGAAAGAATTAAAAAAAAAAAAAAAAAAAAAAAAAAAAAGTATATGATATTTTTTTGTTTTCCGACGAGTTATAATTACATGGAACAAGCTTTGCTCCTCGTCCGAGATCATAATCTCGGACACGAATCGTTAAATACCGTAATCACCTTATACACCGATTCGACGTGAATTAAAAAAAAACAAATGAAAAAAACATTACGATATTTTAATCGTCCGTCATCATTCATTCGATAACGTTGTGAAACGAGGTTTGAATAATTTCGATGTTACCATCGATTATTGACATATCGACGCGCTAAATATCGAATTAATCGAGATCTCTCGAATGATTTTAATGTGATTTTCTCGAGAAAATCGAGCGATAACGGGTCGAGAATAGAACGCGGAAGTGAAGTCGGGTGATGTTAATTTTGGCACAAACGTCGCGACGAAGATAATAATAATAACGAAACGATTAAAAATCTAGATGTTAATTGAATAGCAATTTTATAATAATTTTTGTAAAATATGATGAAAAATTATGTTTGTATATAAAAAATTTAAAATTTTTTAAATTATCCGTTGAACAAATTGCGTTTTTTATTCAGGTGCTTGAGCACCGTAGATGAAGTTACATTGCTCCACTGCGGTTGTGTCGGTTCAGTGGCGACCTTGGCAGTCAGGAATCCGGTCGGACAGCATGGTTCGACAATAACTAGTCACCGGGGCTCTCGAGAAGGGACGAAGAACCTTCGGTCTCAACGAGACGAGCCACGCGGCTCTCGGTATTCTCCCGCGCGTGATTAACACCCCCGCGACACGCGATTTACCATCCCGCGAATTCACAAAAGCACGACGAACAATAGCGAGACACGATGCGCTCGGTAAAAATTAGCTCGCTTCGTAAAGATAAGAAGAATAATGAAAAAAAAACAATCTAATTAAGCACGCAATTACGATAAGACAGATTACAAATTAATTATAAAAATTTTGAAATAAGTTTCTTCGTTTTTTCTTCTTCTTCTTTCTAATAAATATTAATATCAGACGAAAAGGAAATTAATAATTCTTATCACAAGATCACGATTATGTCACGATAAAATTAATATTTATTGGAATAATAATCGTTGATAATTATCGAATTAAAAAGTTGGCAATTTTTTTTCTCGATTTTATATTTATTTTTTGTAATTCTTTTTTTTTTGCTCGCCATTGTATAATTGTAACAAAAGGGAAAAAATAATTGGAGAGAAGCGAGCGAGGGTACGATTGTACCGGGAGATAAAATACGAGGAGGAACAAAACTAGAGACACATGTGTGTACGCGATTAGTAGGAACGGTGGCGACATTGGTTCGATCGTCTCTCTTCGAGTTTCTCGTCCCCTTCGACCCTTCTTTCTCTCCCTTCTTTTCGCTATCGTTCCACGTTTTCTCCCACTCGTCGGTGTTAACGTAAAGGTAGCCAGGTGGGGTTCTTAAATTCTTCGGATAGCCAGACAAGAATGGTGAGAGGAGGAGGAGGAGGACGAGGAGGAGAAGAGGTAGGAGGAGGAGAGAGAAAGAGAAAGGGAACAGGAAAAGAGAGAAAGAGAGAGAGAGAGAGATGATGATGATGATGATGATATTTTATTAAGCCCTAGCAAAGCTATGGGGCAATACAGTGATAGTAAATACGCGACTCCCGGAGATACGCAAATTGGTGAGTTTGCTATTCCGACAGCCGCACAAAGTACACAATTATTCAAACCCTATAAACTAAATAACCTATAAACTAAATAACCACAAAATCAAAAGAGTACAGATGAGATACAAGATATCCGCTGCCTTCATCGTAGCACCAAAACCGGAAATGCTCAATGCCGTAAACAAAAATAACAACTCAAACAACTCAAACTAAGGGTTACAATCAAGATCAAAAACTCAAAATACTCAAAATAAGAACTCAAAACTAAAAAACTCCATCGCATACATAGTAGCACCGTAAACAATAATGCCAGTAACAATATCATACTGTAAACCATAAACTTACAAGTCCGTATAATGGAGTAGCATCGTAGCGGCAATATAATACAAAAGTGGAAAATGATAATAGCATAATAGCATACCCTGGTGTACTATACTACAATCGTAATACTAATAGTAATCAAGGACGACCGAGCTAGCGAGCTTGCCTTTCCATCTCCAAAAGATAGCATAATAGCCTGCTTTTGAATATATCGACGGACGCCGACTCCCGAACCCTTCCCGGCAGAGAATGCCAGAGGAGAGGCCCAGCAACACGATAAGCCCGGTGAAACGTCGTCGTGCGGTGAATGGGGATATCAAAAGCAACAAGATCTTCCCGCCTAGCCGACCTTCTCACCTCAGGAGCCTCCCTAGGCAGAATCTCACTGATGTACCCCGGCACACTGGAAAAAAGTGCACGGAGAGAGAGAGAGAGAGAGAGAGAGAGAGAGAGAGAGACCGGACGTACGAATAATAACTCGCGTGGACCAGTGACTCTCCGTCCGTAAATTCCTCTCGTTGCCTTTTAAATCACGAGCCTCGAATCCCTAACCGACCTTTCGAAACGTCGAAAATATTTCAATTTTTTGTTTTTCATAAATTATCGAAAAAAAAAAAAATAAGAGAACAAATAAATTGTACTTAAAAAATATATAAGCGAACAATCAATTATTTAATTTTTCGAAACGAATAAAAATAAATGATGATATTTGTACGAATTATCGATCGTAAATTCGCGAGGTATTACACGAGTCGAATAATTATTCGTCGGGTATAAAAATTATTCGATATTTCTTTGAAATTGCACGACGCGAGTTATTTTCTTGCATTCGATCGTTTCCAACGGTTGAGACTGATAAGCGCCTCGAACGAAACTTTTGCCGGCGCATTAAATGACCGGAGGGGCAATTATTGGGAACAGCCCGTTTCTTGCATAAATGCCTCACTTACACGTAATTACGCGAGGAGTAAAACAAGAAGAAGAAGAAACGAGAAGAGAACAAAAAAATGAAGGAAATAAAACGAATGAAACGAAGAATTAGCAGGTGCGCGTTGCTCTATACGTCGCGTTTCCAATAAATAACATATTATATGTCCGTAACGTTTCGAGCAACGAGACAAAACTAAAGATTCTCAAACGTAAAATCACCGCGTGTTGGTTCTTCTGCCGTCATAAATAACGGTAGATAAACGCGATGGGGTACGAAGAAAACGAGAACGAGGCAACGGCATTGGCTCCTAACCGATTGCTTCGTTCTTCTCCTCAACACACACACACACACACATAGATATATATATATCAATTTTATCTACCGTTACCGGGTCTCTCGATCTTTCCGCACGAGACTCGGCCAAAGCTTGGCAATCTTCAAAAAAACGATAGACCGATTGATCGGAAAACAATTAAAAAAGACATTAATTCGTAACTAATCAATAAAAAAAAAGAAATTGAATCAATCGAAGATCGTTGGAATTTTATTTAATATAATTCGTTACAATAATTTCCATAATGAGAATAAGAAATTATAATTCCATTTGTAGAAAGATTTTTATTTATTTTTTTATTCAAGACTGAAGTTTATGACTTTTTTTTAATTATTAAAATGCTTTTTTTTTAATAAGATTATAAATGTATCAAGGAGTGTAAGGATTGATAATGAACGTGGAATCGTGTGGAATTTTTATTCCTCGCGTCATTCATTCACACGACGAGCAACGAACCACGCAACGCGGGGCAACAGACTCGCTTCCTTTGGCTGCTTTAGACGTATGTGTGCACGCCAAACGGAGGAACGAGAAAACTCGAGGAACACCTGCCCCGCTTGAGCACACCTGAGCATAAGGCCGTTCAACCCATAAGAGCGTAGAGTCGAGTATGGTGCAGGTGAGCTCGCCACGCGGGGGCGTCAATGCTCGGCTGATCGTTGTAACGCGCGTCAAAATATCACGTCTCGGATCTTTCGCGCCTCCCCCCCCCCCCCCCCACGCTCCGTCATTCTCTCTCTCTCTCTCTCTAGGATCTTTCATCTCGCTTAATACAGTTCACTCTCGTTCTCAACCATTAAATCAAGAAATCATAATACGAATCGAATTTAAAATTTCGATGAATAATTCAATTTTTAATTAACTTTATTAATCAATCCGATCTCATATTTATTTTCATTAATTAAACATCGTTTGATTAAAAGTTCAATCAAGTATTCATCAATTCGAAAGGAATTCGTGCGTTTTTTTTGAAATTATTGTTATTAAATACTCGTGGTTGTAATTGTTTTTGATATGTATTTAGAATCGTTTTCCTTTGATTTGTGAATTTTTTATTTTATGTTTTTGTTTCATCGCGTATGTACGGGAGCGAGTCGAGAGAAGACATTTATGGGTAAAACGACGGTGATGAGAAGAACGACGAGGATCTCGTGAGAGACCGGTAATAAATGCCCGCACGTATACAACCCCGGACAGTATTATGTCACGCTGAAGAATTATGCTAAGCGGATTACGTATGGCATGCACGCACACACCCGCGTGAAAAACCTCTCTCTCTCTCTCTCTCTCTCTCTCTCTCTCTCTCTCTCTCTCTCTCTCTTTTTCGTGATACCTCCTCTTCCCGTTCTCCGAGAGAGGAAGAGAGAGAGAGAGAGACAGACAAAGAGTAAGAAGGAAAGGGAGAGAGAGAGAGAGAGAGAGAGAGAGAAAAGTTACTGCACCGTGTCCTATATATATCGCTGCCGGAGCATTTTCGTATTCGAGTTTGCACCTCCAGGACGAGATCCCCATTTTTTATTTTTTTTACATTTTTTTTAACCCGTCCTCAAACGTGAGTCAGACCAAGAGGAGAATCCCTTCCGTTGGATGACACCGGGCGTGCCACCAAGTTTTTCAACACTTTGATATTTTCACCTCGCTTTTCTTCCTCGCCACGACGTCACCGAGTTTATCCCCGAACCGGCGACAAAAAGAAAACGAAACAACGAAAATAACGATTCCGGTAACAAAGTCGACGAGATGACGGACGAATGAGATGAGAGAAGAGAATTAAAAAAAGAAAAATAGAACGATCAAATTCGATTGGACGAAGAGTCGGAATTGTGTTTTTTTTCTTTTTTTTTTTAGATTTTTTATTACGACGAATTTCGTACACGCAGGTAAAAAATTTTAGGCTCGAGGGTAAAAAGAAAAAGAAAGAAAATGAAAAAAAAACGAGCTATTTGACACGAAAATATATTTTCCCAAAAAAAAATCTCTGATGCTGATGCATCCGAGTGCAGTGCAAAAAAGAGATGCGCTACGTGTGTGCAGCAACAAGTAGGAGGCGTCGGTTCGTTGCAACTGGCTGTATGCACGCATGTGCGCAATCACCACTTCTCTCTCTCCTACTCTCGCTTTTCCTCGTGCAAAATCCCGGTCGCATACCTATGCGAGCCAAGTGCATTACGCTTTCGACGTAATTCTGCTACTGGAACACCTGCTGTCTACGCGGCCAACAGTACTCGCCCCCCTCCCTGTCGCCCCTTATTTTATAACCATTATTTCTATTCGAAAAAATTTCTAATCATTTTTACAAAATTTTATAAAACGTCAGTTTTCTTTTAACATAAAAAAAATTCCTTTTTCGTCATCGAAGAATATAACGGATTGCTCACCTATCCGCCTCCTCCCCCTCCCCGCCCTCCTCGAACCGCCTGCCGCCACCCTTTTTCTTCTTCTTCTTCTTCTTCTTCTTTTCTCGATTCTCATGAATAAAATGCAATCTGCATATGTATTATCGGCACAGGTGCTTCAACATCTGGTGCTCGCACGGTTATACCGGCCGCGATAGAGACAAAATACATATATACATCGTGTCTATGTATATACATATATATATATATATACATATATGTATTTATACATTTATATATCTGGGACATTCTCGACGTTCGTAAACGTTATTTCAACGGATCACGTGTCACTGATCTTTTTGAAATAAATACTCGTGCCACGTATACGAGTTTCCTCGTACTCGTCGCAATACTCACCCCCTTCCCTCACCCCACATCGTCCCGTAACATTACGTTTCAATATGTACAGAAAAATACATTTTAATATCGTTCGTATCGATCATAATACTTTTTTCTAATCGACGATATAGAAAACAAAAAAATTGTATGACCTTGACGTAAGCGATTTAGCTAATGAAAATCATCGAGACGAGAAGTAGAGCGAGAGAGACCAATGACGGTTTCGTATATCTACCAAATATAAACCGTGCTGGACGAATTATGGCCGGAGCAAACTCCGTCTGTAGAGACGAGACCGAACGATTTGCATAAACATACATCACAGAGAGCTTGAGAGGTGGGGGTAGGGGGTGGGGGGTGGAGAACGTAGTCCCTCCGCTCGGGGGGTCCCCTTGAGTTAGATAATGAGTCATAATTATGACCAGGACGAACGTTTATCTTACTCTCACCCCCCAACCGTCTCCCTCTCTCTCGCGCGCTCTCTCTCTCCCTCTCTCTAACTCTCCCTTCCACTGTGTCCGTTTCGTGAAATTCTCTCGGTCGTTCCCTCGTGGTCAGAATGCGACTGCATCATCGCTGGACAACTATTGTCATGAATAATGCATCGTGCTCCGGATATTAGCGACATTATCGCGACCGTTATCGTCCCCACCCCTCTCACCCCTAACTACTTCTCACAACCCTGTTGCCCACAGGACAGAACGTTTACGCGATGAAGACGATTCTGGCTCGAACGTTCGTATCCTCAGGGACAAAATTCTGTAAAAGGTAGGAAATTTTTATTCGATTTTCGAGATAAGATTCAATTCGATCGACGAGATTGTCGATAAAAGTAATATTAATATCTTACGATAAATATTGGATAAACATTTTTTATTTTTAAATTCGTCATTATTGTCGTTGACGAGATTTATTCGCCGTATCGACGGACAAGAGAGGAAACGAAGTGGGGTAAACGATAAAAAAAAAAAAGATCATTTTAAAAATAACAACGTCGTGTGTTGTTAAATCGTGTTTACGTATCGCGTTGGATTTAACGAACCGTAAATAAAACGTTTTTCGAAGCAAGAAAGCATGCCGGAGAAGCGAAAGAAAGACAGAAAAAGAGAGAGAGAGGGGCAGCGACTCAACTGTCTGGCTTTTGCGAAACTTCTCGATTTTATGTAGAATATACCTCGTTTAATTCCACCGTAAAAATACAAGACCTCATCGTTCGATAAGAAAGAAAAAAAAAGAAATTTCGCAATGAAAGATCGAACGATTTTTGTCTCGGATATTAAAGAAAGAAAGAAATAAGCAATATTAAAATAATAATAATAATAATAAATAATTTTATCATCAAAATTAATCGTACGGATGATTTTCATTTCGATTTTATTCCCGAGACGTTATCGCGTGTACAATGTACATCGTGCAATTTACCGGCCGCAAAATCGTGATGCGAAGCGAGCGAAGAGAGAGAAAGAGAGAGAGAGAGAGAGAGAGAGAGTGAGAGAGTGAGAGAGTAAGAGAAAGAGAGAGGAGCGAGAGGAGCGAGAGGAAAAAGATCAGTGGAACACAAACGCGCCACGTCCATAATTAGAGAAATCTTCGTCATTTATTCCACGACGACAGACTATAAATCTACCGTGAAAAGGGAAACTTCGTTTCAAACGTCTGCTCGCAACGGCTAAATCCAAGCTGAGTAGCGAACGACGCTGTGTCTATATATATAAATATATATGTATATATAATGTGAATATATATATGTATATACTTGAGAGTTGGCGCAATAACGGAACGAACGTTGATTGCATTATATTTGCAAGTCGAGGGAGAGGAGAAAACCTGCAGCTCTATCGACCTACCGCTCAACCCCTCTGCCCCTCCCCCCACCCACCCGCCACTTCTCCTGTCTTTCCTCTATTTTTCTACCTCTACCTCCTCCCCCTTCGGCCCTCCTTTCACTCCCACTTCTCTCACTTCCTCGTCATCGATTATTCTCCGATCTGAATTAATCGCACGTCCTTCTCGCGAATAGAAGCGAACATAAGAGAGCCAAAAGCGAATTTCTATTTCCACTCGGTAATATTTCATAAGAGAGGGAGAGAGAGAGAGAGAGAAAGAGACACGTCGAATAATGTGCAATTCATTCAGACAAAATTCCACGGTAGAAAGTTCCTGATGGAAATGCATATTTTATATGTGTGTGTGTGTATATATGTGTGTGGATATATATATATAATTGCATATATTTACATATTTTTCATTATCTCGAAAATTTGTATTTATATACGTAAGACTAAAGAAATCTGCTTCAACTCTCAGAAGTGGTTATTTTCGTTATTTTTTTTTTCATTTCTTCGACGATGAAAAGAAGAAGAAGAAGAAGAAGACGAAGAAGACGAAGAAGAGAGAGTGCGAGAGAGAGAGAGAGAGAAGGGAATAAAATAAAGGAACACAAAACAAAAAATACAACTTGCTTCCAGCTAGCTACTTCCTCTCTCAATTATCCTCGAAATTAACTCCACTGGTTATATTACATTGCTCTCGTTCGCGAGGAAGAAATACAGCAATTTCGTAACATTTTTTTCTTTTATTTTCCATTTTTTCCGTTTTTAAACTTTTTCTTTTTTTTCCGCCTCCCAGATGGAAATTTCATTACGGACGAATCCTCGATGTAACGTTTATGTGTTCCGGTAGCGATGGACGAGATCGATTCTCGATAAAAATGTCGCGGAGAAAAAAAGATTTAATTAACAAGAGTAAAGTAAAAAAAAACAAAAAAAATCAATAAAAAATAAAACAATTAGAACTTCTTTTTTTTATCGATCTATCCTAAAATGATTAAAAAAAACAGCGGCGTGTCGTAAACATGAGATAGAGAGTGATCGAGAGAGAGAGAGAGTGAGATGGACGAGGTCAATGCAGTTTCGGTACAACGAGGATAAAATACGAAATACGGCAGACAGGGAGAAGTAATATACGTCGTGGATTATGTACCGATATTAGACGTACGTGACTCGACGTAACGACCGATAATCGGGACGAGTCGATCGTCAAAAGGGGGGAGGGGGGGGGGGGGAAGAGGTAACGAGACCGACCGACCAGCGTTTGTAATAGTGAGCCTGGTCGATCACCGTTATTACAGCTGCATGAGCGAGACACATATAGTTATACTTAAATCACGCGTATACCTATATATCGTTTTATAAATTATACGTCCATACGTATATACGATTCTAACGTGAACGGCAAAGACTCGGGCAGTTTCGACTCTCTCGTTACGAATTTACGTTCGAGGGAACATCTTCTGTTTTTTTCTTTTCTTCATTTTTTGTTTTTAATAAAATCGAGTTTGTTTGAAAAAAAAAAGAAAAAAAAGAATAATCAGGCAATAATTATCCCCTTAACGACAGCTCGTTCGCTGTAAAATATTTCCCTCGGTCGACCCGTTTCCACGCGAAATAAATCATCCGTAGGATATTGCGTCGAAACGAACTTTTTTAATGAATTCTCAAAGTTTGCGATCAAAGATTAATGAATTTTTTTTTAAATTTTTTAATTTTCATAAAAGTGATAATTCGAAGCAAACGTTACGCGGAAACGAGAGGTCGAACGTGAATTCAACGCCGAGAGTCGAGAAGAAATTTAATTTTTTTTGTTGGTTTTTTGTTTTCAAATCTCGTTGGTTCCGTGGCGTTGCAAGACGTGGATTTTAAAAATAGCCCAACAGTTGGTCGCCAGCTGGAACGAGACGGTAAAATATGGCGGAGAAGGGAGAGCCGAGGCGCCTTCGCCTTGTTCCGCGAAATTTTTTGGGTCGCCGGCCCCGAGCGAGAAATAATTCGAGACGAGCCAATTTGTCGATGGTCGTAAAGCGAATGACCAAAAAAATTCATCAAAATTTCCGATAATACTCTTCTACGCAAAAAAAAAAGAATCGTTGAAAAAATATATTGAAAAGAAGACAAAATCTAAATAAATCATTAAACAAGAGAAGAGCGATGAGAATTTTGTTTAAATTTCTAATTTAAAAATAAAAAACATATAAAAAACAGAAAAAAACTGCGAAAAACGATAAAATATTTGCTCGACGCGGATCCCCGCAGAATTTTTGCATCTACGGGATGGACGACGTGATCCGCGAGAATATTGAGTGGGGCGGGGGCGACTTTTGGATGACATCATTCACGTAACGCCACGAGCTCACGCGGTACGATATGTGTTCGGGACGTGGAAACTCTCGACTATCGGATAGAGAGAGAGAGAGAGAGAAGGCTTTTCCGGATAACAGCGGTTTTGGCACGAGCGGTCATCAAGCGGATCAACAAGTGGCTCATGATTTTGTCAGTGGCCGGGGCGAATAGCCGAGGACTCTCTACCGGTGCGGACGCGCGGTCCACCGCTAAAACGTTCCCAATCTACGTAGCGTTGATATGAGTACAGTAGAGAGTGTGTGAGAGAGAGAGAGGGAGATAGAAAGAGAGAG